>CABFOV010001705.1:91161-106854 GCA_902141375.1 Timema poppense | reverse complement strand
GAGACCTAGCAGGTGCAGGTAGGACGAGAGAAGGTGACGGCTCTTGCAGCCCCGATTCTCAACCGGCCGCGTGGAGCTTGAAGTGGGGGAAGGAGACCTCGCAGGTGCAGGTAGGACGAGAGAAGGGAAACAAACGTCTGGCTGGATTAAGTTGTCGTGAAGCGGCTGGCAGGTTTTGCCGGTTCCCGTAATTTTTAACTTTACGTGCCATTTTTCTGGTTGTTTTTCTTTCAGGTAACACTGGTGTACAACATGCATGGGTCATTTCCTCCCTAAATATTATCATACGAATACTAACAGATTTTTGCGATTTGCCAACAATTTTATTATTTGTGACTAATACTCTTTTTGTACACACAGATTCAAAAAATATCTTAGACTTCTGGTTTGGATACCGGCCCCGTCAGGATATGTATTTGTTAAGTGACCGAAATATTGGAACTATGGCACTGGGTGGTGATTTAAGAATTGGTCATCTTAGAGTGGCCCAGTTTAGTCACATATCTTCATTCCGACATGACTCCAATCTTATTTCATCCCTAAGCCACTCACGTCACCACCTTCTGATTACTGGGGGTTCAAATATCAATCTTTCTTCTTTTCTTACCTTCCCAACTCTTTTTTTCTTTTCTTTTTTAACACCACGTTTTACTAACTGTTCGGGTTATATGCCTATATACTAATTACACTAACGGGTTGGGTATTAGGAAGGTTTGATTTTGAGGAAATCCTCCCACATTTATGTAGAGGGAGAGTGTAAAACTATTTAGAAAAAAGCGCCCTCACTGCACCCGACTGGGATAGAACCCCTATATTCCCATCTTCGACAGAGTAATCCAACACGAGAGTAGCGCGTTAGACCATGCGTCCAGCAAAGTGGGATAATATCTTGTTCTTCTCACCATACAATTATGTATTATTTTACTTAAGAATTTCCCCTTCCCCCACCCTCTCAATGTATCAACTTTTAAATACTTTAAGATGATGCAATCACCAGAACTTATGTCAGCTGTATTGCTATTAGGGGTAACATCATCACACTGAACTCTTTGAAAAGCGAGTGTCAACAATGTGTTTATTCAGTGAAAATATATTATTTTTACCTATACTCTGATGACATTTAATATGTAGGCTTATTTAATGGAATACATTCTCGCTCCACCCCACCCTTCATTTAGAAGCAGGAACATAATAAGTATAATTTTCATAAAATCACAAACTCATCCAAAAACGCTCCTCCTCCCTCCTTGGACCTTGGCTATTTTCTGGAACAGGAATATTTTTGTAGAATCTAATGCCAGTAGGCCTATTGTATTCACTACAATAATAAGAAATTCTCAATATTTTAATTTATTTGTATAAAATTTCGTTGATGGGATCGTGTTTTTTCCCCATGTCAATTTACCCTATTCCTCGGTTCCCCATTTGGTAAAATATTGGGAGGGACGCGTCCCCGAGTCCCCAATGGCCATGACACCGGTGCCACACCTCACCTCTCAAATACAGCTTGGAGGATCATCGTACGTATTTGTTCCACACCCCGGCATCATTCACCCATTCAGACCTTGTCGGTGAAGGCGAGAACTGTGTCAAGATTACATTTACTAACTTACGGCATAACTTCAATGGAGCAAGAGTATACAATTTAGAGGTGTGGGCTGAAAACCATAATACGCTACTCTATTTAAATTTTAATTTGACCTCATGCAGTATTAGATCATGGGTCTCTTACATTGGGCCTGGCTAAAATGTTCTTTTAGTCATTGGATAGATAGATAGACGACAACAAAAATAATAAACCCAGGAATTTTGTTTAAGGTTGTTCAATTGGTCGAGAAAAATTATATAGTTGAAAGTTATTTTATATTTTTACTATTTCACATTGAATGGTTTCCTGATGAAGTTCTAAAACCAACATCAAAATATTTTTCAATATTTTTGGATGGAATATTATGGTTTTAATTAGAATCTTGCAGACTATATAACACTCCAAATGTATTTATAGCCTGATGTTTCATTTCGGCCTAAGATTAGCTTTGCTAACACAGGCATGCAATAAATAAGTTAGTTTGAAATGAATTTGTTGATTACCTGCATTAAAAGTTTGTATTTTTGGCAATTTTATCTTGAAAATTGACAAAACTTAAAACCTTCATTGTCAGGGGCTCCGGAAGATATTTGAAAGTGGGGAAGGGGGCAACTGAGAGGGAGTTCAGAGGTCCTAGCAGGATAAAAAATTTTTACCATGGATGACTTGAAGCTATTTTAAGGAGCTTTATTTTACACGGATAGTACATTTTTGTATGTCTTTCTTTGTAGGAACTTGTGTGGGGAAGAACGTAACTTTTTTTCGGTCAACAATTAAAAATAATAGGTAAGCCCCGTAAATATTTCTATCCAATGATGGTTGTGTGGTGAGGGTAATTAGTAAAAATGAGGGTGTTTTTAACGTCCTGCCTCCCAAGCCAAAATGGAAACCGGAAGCCCTCCTCCAGAATTTTTCCTAAACTTGGATGCCCTCAAAAGTTATTTAGATTGGTTCACAATTGGAAAAATTTACGAAAATTATACTCCTCTATATGTTATTTGGAGTGGTTCTCACCCAGATGTGTTTTTTTTAATTTGGAATTTTTTAAAAGCTATTTTAAATGTTTTTCGCCTATAAGAAGTCTTTTGCAAATTTATTACCAATAGATTCTATTTAAGATTATCTTCCCATAACAAATTATTGAAAATTAGATGCCTTTAGTAACTTTTTATAGAGGTTATTTAGTGGCAACGTTCCTAAAATGTGTTGCCCGTAGAGGATAGAGTTTTTTTTTAATAGTGTTCAGTGCACACAACCAAAGAAATATTTCTTACATTTATGTAGGTGCTACGGGTTTTACGGAATGCCAGTGCTATCCACAACTTACAATAGGAGATTAAACATGGACCCTAAATTCTGGTGTTCTTTCATTTTGAAATATATTAGCCAGGGTAAATGCTGATTAAAATTTAAAGCCCAGCTAATTTCTGCTGATAAAATGTATTTATTTTACACACTTTTACACAGCGTTGATAAGGCCTACACTTTAACATACTTTTACTTACCTAGATTTTCCAGACCAAAGAAGTTTGCCTTTTGTTTTGAATTTTCAACAGGAGACCATTCAATATGGAAAAGTTGAAGTATGGAATAACATTCAAAAATATACTTTTTTTTTTTTTAGATCACTTGAATAGCCTTAAGGCTGTGACATAAGTATGTTGTGACCACACATTAAGAAGTTACAAGAGTTATATAAATGTTAGAAGGTTTTTAATTACAACGAGTAGTCATAACTAAAATTACTATTCATTGGCCATTTCGTGGAACCAAACACCCTCAAGTTAGCTCCATAAAAAGTCAATAATCTCTTTCCCTTTTGTAACAGGCTTTTAACACTAATCTTATTTCTTTGGTTGTTGCTACTTCTACACTCGTGATCCACAAATTTTAATTGTCCGTAAAGTCGTTTATTTGTGTGTGTACATTCATGCTAAGGTGTTGAATTAATTACAGTGAAACCACAATTATACAAATCTCTTTATATGGATGTCAATAATTTTAATCTCGTGAATTTTCCTCTACCATGCATGGGTTTCTAAAACTACATTTTACATGTCTACAAAAATCTAGTATCTTGGTTTTATAGATTATGCAGGGGTAAATGTGTAGAATTAATTCATAAATAAACTTCACAAAAAATTAACCTTTAAAGAACAGAAGCAACTTCTTTCGGGTGTCTGGATTGTGTGCTAGATCATTTACAGTGTATTGCTTATTGTTCACATACTTACTAAATTACTTACTCTATGGCAATAGGAACTCGAAAATTCATTGCCGCAACTATAAAAGTACGCCCCCTATCCCTACTCTGTGATAGTTATACCCAGTCCACCTTATTACACCCTACTCATATCTTGAGCTAATTATAACCAGTCCACCATATTACACCTTATATCTTTCAGGCTATTTCTATTGTTATCAACCAATATGCACTATGTCTTGCCAATAACCTCTTTCCATTGGGCTTGCCAGTCATTACCCTGAATAAGGTTCTAGATTAATCCATTCACGTTGCATGTTATGCACACCCTAATCTACGGGACTTTATTATCTTAACTATGTCTTGTGATGAGTACTGGTTATGTAACTCATAATTATGTAACCTCCTTCACTTCCTAGTAGACTCGTCCATTTTTGCGCCAAGTATTTTTCCAAGCACCTTGTTTTTAAATACGGTAAGATAAGGTAAAAAATCAGGTTTAACAACCATAGAGAGCAACCGGTAAAATAATTGTGTTTCTTATTTTGAGTTTCACATTCATTGACAGCAGGCAAGATGTCAACAACTTACTAACCGAGTAATTTATTCTTCTCCTAATTTCCAATCCAATAGCGTTATTGCTGGTTAAAATGATTGTGACTAGGTATTTAAACTCATTTCCATAGTTAGCAGAATTTGTTATAAATATTTAATTAGGTTTAATATAATCTCCGAGTCACCTGGGAGTACATGGTCGCATGGTCTATACTCGACTATCAATGATAAGAAGATTGAAATTTGAATCTCGGTCAGGAGTATTGAGGATGGTTTTATACAGTGATTTTCCACTCTCCTTCCACGCATATGTAGGTATATGTACATTCCATAAATATACCTTCCTTATTATTAAATAAATATTAGTGTATAAATCTTCTTTGTTCTTAAATAAACACTAACGTATAAACCTTCCGGATAGTAAGATGTTGTGCTAAATTAAAACAAAAAAGTAGTTGGTATAATTTTAACGAACCAGAACCTTATAATAATCGAAAATAATAGTAACCTTTAAAATGTTTGTTTATAGAACAGATAATGTAATTTGAACTCCCTGCTTGTGCTAGCAGGTAGCGTGGTTTTGGGGGGCATTACCTCTCGTTGCTGTCTGTGCGTCGAGCGGCGACCAAGGTCGGATATCTCTTATAGGAGCTTCTTCAACCTTATTTTAGTTGTTTTTATAACCACGGCAATCGCTAGTATAGGCAAATATCGCGCTGTGATTGGATGATCGATTCAAACTTTATGAAACAGTGAATTGTCATGACGTTTTCTACTTTATGATTGTAAATAATGTTTTAATAGTGACAGTATTTTGTTATAAAATGTTTTAAATGTTCATTTTATCGTGGTTTACTATAAATATAAGTGTTGTGTTCCTGGATGTCTAAATAGAACATCTACTAGATATAGATTCCAAATAAAGATGAAACTACTTGTACCAAATTTACAATTTGCAATGACCATTTTAAAGACGAATGTTTTAGTCTTGGGACTAAACTTCTGAATGCATATTCCATCCCATCTTTACAATTGACAGGTGGGGTCTATTATTGTATTTTGTATTGGCCAAGCTATAAATTAAAACGAAGCCAAAAATAAATTAACGAAAATAGATTTTAGTTTCTGAGGAGTAAGGATTAGGTTATACAGAGTAAAAGGTGAACTGGTGGTCTAGGGGTAAGGTTTCAGACTTCTATGCTGGCGACCGGGGTTCAATCCTCGGTACCAGCAAGGATTTATCTGATTGCCAAACCCTTCCTTCACCTCTGATCAAGACATCTTGTGAATGTGGGGAATGCCAGGCCTCCACCGTGGTTCGGATTCCACGTTAAACTGTAGGTCCTCCATTTATTTCAACTCACACTCACCCTACCATTGCACATTAGCGTAAGTGCGTACAACCCGAACGGGTAGTAAGACGCGGTGCAAATAATAATAATAATATACAGAGTACACAACTTAGGATGTATCCGAATAGTCTACTTCACGCGCCGTCGACCCTTGATGTTCACATAATAGTTGCATTAGCAATTACGTGATCAAGTTCAGATCCGTCCGAATAGTTACGAAGTGTGCTAATGCACCCCTCACATGCCCTTGAGTCCAAGGGCGACAGCAAGTTACCCTTGAAAGTCCGTAGATGCGGTGTTAAATAGGCAATTGTTTAATTTTTCGTCTGCTAGAGAGAGAGAGCTCGTAGAGTAATGTGATCTTTGATAACGTACGTTAAATATACCGGTTGTTTGTAGTGTTGTAGAGTTGTATTGTGTTGTGTTGGATAATTTGGCTGATTTGTCATGTACAGTGAAAATAAGTCACCACAAATTTGTAAGTGGCCTACGCTAATTTGGGCTGATGATTGGCGTTTAAAATAGTTTCTAATATCATTGCTAGGAAGCAGCACTGTGGACTCAAGAGTGTGAAAAGAACATTTTGCCGTTCGAATAGTCTTTTGCAATCTTTGATCTTAAGTGCTTGTGTTACAACCCCACTGTGTGACCTTTTATTTACGACCTTAAATAAGAGAAAAGGGAGCGGTAGTAAGCTATGGAACAAGTGAAAAGGGAAATTATTAGCAATATTTAAATGCAACAATATGAACGGTTTATTCAAAACAATAACAATAGAGCAGAAAAGTTTACAAGGTCTCATTAATCAAACTGAGATATGTTGAAAACCAAACAAATTGATAGTAACTTTATATCTTTAAACTGCGCAGATAATTTTAGAGAGAGTTATAAACTTGTAATATATCCAATATTCAAATGGGTCAGTCTTGAAGAGACAGAAATACGTTACGGGTTGAATAACGTATAATAAATCAAACATATTAATATCCATCAGGATAATACATAAAGACTATTAAATAAGGGCCTAACGGGCACCTTCAAAATGTTAACCAGGTGTATTTTTCATATCAAAGAATAAAGACTTCAAAAACGTTAACTTTCTATAAGAGACTTTAAATTACGCGAGAGTTTGGCTAACAAACTTTAGTCAAACTCCCCCGGGACTATCAGATCCTGACACAATATTAGGAAATGAAAACAATAACCCTATTAGTAAATAATAATGAAAATATGTTTAGAAATAAACCATAAAAAAATATTAGAAAAAATACTAAAGTTAATTAATCAACATTATCAGAATAGTACGTTACATTAAACTATATTTCAAAATGCAAACAAAAATAAGAAACGATATGTTGAAGTTTACAAAATAAGTACTATTATCCACAATATCAAAACAATTTACATTTAAACTCGTTCAACTCCAAGTCAATTAACAATTGTGGCTATCTAAAGATTTAATACTCGAAAAGACTCTAGCGCCCAAGTGGCGACAGACAATATATCGATCCTCATTTCTAATTTAAAAATCAAGTAAAAATCAATAGATTTAAATAATAGAAAATTTACAACATCTAACATGGCTGACCTTAAGAGTTAAAATTAAACCAGAGTCCAATAAATAAATCGCCATAGTTACGATTCTGATGAAGATATAATATATATATGTTTTATCCTGATATTGTCTAGGTCCAGGACAATGTTCCTCGGTCAAGCTTTGAAATCAAATAGTCATTTTGGCATACACGCCCATCACAATATATAGTGGGTCTAGTCGCAATAGAATCAAGGTGGGAGAACTGAGCACGCACTCGGTGACGTCAATGCGGCTATTTGGATGATCATGTAGACCCTTTGTTGACAAGGCTCCATCATACTTTCAAACCATATTTTGATATTTTGAAAGTAGTTCATCTATCTCCCATCAGAGGGCAGGTGAATAGTCATTCTCTAGTCGCGTCCAATATTGGCGGGCCCATTCATTACATGTTATTAGAACAGGACGGAGTGGACCACATCTTGTTGGAACATCGTAGATCGCTAGGCCCACTCGTCAATTTAGGATGATACCAGTCTTGGTGGTTGCTAGTTTCAGAAGATCCAATCGGTAAGTACACAAACAGTTTAATAATGTTGAAATGTATTATGTAGAGAGAATATATTATGGTTCAGAATTGTTTTATTATGTTGTGCCAACCTACATGAACTACAATAGAGAATCGTACTACTGTAGGGATTCTATTTGTGTCGGTATAATTGGAGCGGGGAGTACAAATAGTTATGCGTAAATACCAGAATGGGGTGGGTCCTATTGTAACATAATTCAATGTAATGTTCGCACGAATCACCTATTTCACAGTATATCGTTCCGCCATAATCTTAGGCCTAAGGATTTCCTGAAAACTTGAATTTCGGAGGAAGTATAAATGTCCAAACACATGATCAATAATGTGTTCCTCAATCAACAGCAAAAGGTCTAGTCCCCTACCAAATCCTTTTAACTTTGACCACTCTAAACCCTATTAAGTCAGTGTATATGTTCCAGTTGACGGATCAAAAAACTATTTCTTGTTATTCATTATACTATGCACGTACGGCGGCGACATATACTTCCAACTTTGTAAACCAAAAAATACTTTTCAGCAGTCAGTCCAAACTAAAAGGTTTTTCAAATAGCCCACTCAAATAATATATTTTCAGAACTGTCAACTTAAAATGAATACTTATAAAAATAAATGTTAAATAATTGCTGTATTCATAAGTTAAAGGAACTAACCAAATCCAACCTAACTTTACAACTTCATGAAAGTTTGAATTAAATAGATAGGGCTTCTCATTAGTTTCATACTAAGTGGTCATGCTTAAATATAGTGGCAAGCAGTAGTACCTACCCAAGATTCCATGAATATGTTTTAATCATCTTCGGAAATAATTATTTAATCCCATAGTTAAAATATTCTAATGGCTGCCATTTTTTTGCGATAGATATAGGCCTAATTTATGACGTCGCTCGGTTGGGTTTTTTTTTAATTCGACTATCTCAAAATACTGTGTAGGCATTCTTAAACCAAAATGTGCTATAAATATATTTATTGTGAAAGTTTTTTTTAACCTAGTTTATTTTATTTACAGTACAAAAATGGGAGGATAACATTAGAGGACCTGAAAGAAATAGGGTGTAGTGAGGGGGACTGGATAGAACTAGCTGAGGATAGGGATAGATGGTGGTCTTATGTGAGCGTGGCAATGAACTTTAGAGTTCCTAATGCCTTAATAGTAAGTAAGTTTAATTTACTTATCAGCTGATTGCTTGGTGCATGCACCTTGTCTGTGGATTATTTTCTTCCGAATATTTTTATTGGACCAAGTATTTTGACTATCTAATTGGTTGGCACGGTCACATGATTATGGATGTAGACTCTTTGGCTGTGAATAGAATGTCTTAAGGACTGTGGACTATGGACCTACGAAAACAAAGTCTGTGTTGGGTCTTTAAGCCTTCTAATAAGGTTTGAATTCTTAAATCACTGTTTACATAACTTAAAAACATAAAGCAATTATCATAGCAATACAATTCATGTGCACCAAATTCTTTCAAAATCGTCACATTATGTTTGATAATATTTCATGGGACTTCAGCAAGGCTTGGAAACCAAAACATAAAATTTGAGATTTAAAAAAACAATACTTGTAGTTAACTTAGGCCTATGTTAAATAGGTACATATTTGTGGTAGGCTAAAAATCTAGGGTCCATTTTGTTGAGCCATTAGTAATTTAGTTTTTCCTATTGATGATGTCATGAAAATAATAGGTCAACATAGTTGGTAGGCATATATAATTTATTATAATGATATTTTACTAACTTAACTTCGGTTAAGCTTTCAGATGCACCTACTAATGAATTACATTTTTAATTATTGGTCATTAAATTAATTAACTACTCTAGTAGGAGATAGTAATAGGGATTGTCGATTTCTGGGGCAGACAAAGAGCTAATTAACGCGAACAATGGGGGGCTTAATTGATTGAGAGGGTGTTTTTATTTACAGTACAAAAATGGGAGGATAACATTAGAGGACCTGAAAGAAATAGGGTGTAGTGAGGTGGACTGGATAGAACTAGCTGAAGATAGGGATAGGTGGTGGTCTTATGTGAGCGCGGCAATGAACTTTCGAGTTCCTAATGCCTTAATAGTAAGTAAGTTTAATGTATTTATCAGCTGACTGCTTGGTGCCTGCACCTTGTCTGTGGATTATTTTCTTTCGAATATTTTTATTGGACCAAGCATTTTGACTACCTAATTGGTTGGCACGGTCACATTATTATGGATGTAGACTCTTTGGCCGCCAATATAATTTCATAGCAGTACTATTCATGTGCACCAAATTCTTTCAAAATCGTCACAATATGTTTGATAATATTTCATGGGATTTCAGCAAGGCTTGGAAACCAAAACATAGAATTTGAGAGTTAAGTGCACCTACTAATGAATTACATTTTTAATTATTGGTCATTAAATTAATTAACTACTCTAGTAGGAGATAGAAATTTTATTAAATAAAAATAATAATGTCTAATGGTACATATAGCCCTATAATCCAAAGATGCTTTAGTATACACATTTCCATTACAATTGAACTGATTGAAGCCGCCCCAACCAGGCTTCAAAGAAAATTCATGTCTTAAGCCCATGCTAAATAAACTACGATTGAAAATAATTATTTGTATAAAAATATAGCTTTCAAACCTTCAATAATTTATTATATAATTTCCGTTTCCATCCATATGACCGTCCATGGCATCCGTCCACAATCGAGCTATACCTAGATTTGACCTGCGGCTAGCCGCGAACCGAGAACTATGCCCGAAAAGCAACAAACTCACTACGACCTCTTTGAAAACAATTTGAATCATTTTCGTTCATGAGATATTTTGTTTTACTCTGTTCCACTTTCCAGAGATACGTCGGAAGCCAAGCCACTAACGACACATCTGAAAGCAACTTGTTCCGGCGCTCAATCACACGTCCAGTCGATATTACCGCTCACAGGAGCTTGCTTATATTAGGCGTGAAAGTCCCCACGATAACGGAAAGAACGAACATTCAAACGATACAAATAAAAAGAGGGAGTAACGAAGCGAGTAAAAGTCTTCGAAAAATTTAATCTATACTAACAATGATGTAAGCTGAACTTTAAAAAAACAAACTAATAAGCTAAAGAGAGTTTGCATGCTTGAAATAAAAAAAGCTAGCTCCACAAGAGTTTTATGTTTTGTATGAAAAGAAGAGCTACAGTTCATCTTTTATTGGAAGACTTTTTAAGATAATAAAATAATTTGTTTACAGTAACAATAAGGTGACCTGGTGGTCTAGGGGTAAGGTGTCAGACTTCTATGCTGGCTTCCGGGATTCAATCCTCGGTCCCGGCCAAGATCTATCTGATTACCAAACCCTTCCTTCACCTCTGACAAGACGTCTTGTGAATGTGAGGAATGCCAGGTCTCCACCGTGGTTCGGNTTGTGAATGTGGGGAATGCCAGGCCTCCACCGTGGTTCGGATTCCACGTTAAACTGTAGGTCCTCCATTTCATCTCACAATCACCCTGCCATTGCACATTAGCGTAAGTGCGTATAACCCGAACGGGTAGTAAGACGCGATGCTAATAATAATAATAATAATACAGTAACAATAATAACATTTTAATAAACTATATGTATTATTTTTTAGGAATTTATAATATTTAATATCTATCGAAAGTGAGATGACAGTGTCGTTATGGGGTGCGTGAGAGTAGATCTAGATTTTTTTTTAGCAATCATAAAAGCCTCACTATTAATATTGGTATGAATTGCTTCGGTGGTCGCATGTTTTAAGGCACTAGCCTCGCAGTAGACTAGACTGCCAATGACCAGAAGATCGAGGTTCAAATCTCGGTCGGGTGTACTGAGATGTTTTTAACGTGGTTTTCCATTCTACATCCAAACAAATTCTGGTACACTTCCTATAAATATAATTTTCCTCGTCCCTACAACTATTAGCGTTGGTATTACATAAACATATAACTAGAATGGGTACTAAGTCGCAGTTCTAAAAAAATTCACAAAGATACAGTTTTGATAGATATCTTCAAATTAGAACCAAACTAATAAACCGTTTATGCTCTAGAACATGGTGCGTTTTGAAAATAATAACCAACATTTCATCTTAATATTTTTGAGGACATTAATCCAATTAACTGTTACTTTTTACCTTGCTATTTATAAAATAGTGACATTTAAACAAAGCTTTTAGAGTAGTTTTAGAGCTATTCTACTTTTTTAATAAATCTTAGTAATCGCATCCTTGTCTGATACTATTCAGCTAACATTAAGAATGAATTGAAATAATGTATTTGTAAATAACAAATTTTAGTTAAATTTTGTCTACATTTCAGTATTTAAAGTAGTACAACACATATAAGAAAAAGAAATGCAATGCCAAAGAGACATTTCATTAAAGTGATAAACACACGGAAGGTGTAATGTCGTAACAATTGGAGGGGGCGGAATCCTACGATTATTTTTTTATGTAACGCTAAACTTAGTTTACATGAGGAAATAAAATGCACATTTTGAAATCCATTTTTGTGAAATGAGAACTAGCTTGACAGATTAAATTATTTCCCGTAAAATTATGGTAGATTTATTTTCTTCTTGTACTTCTTGTGATTCATCGTCGGATTTACAACGGGTTAGAGAATAGATGAGATCATACTTAATCTGCTAGTTTAATAATAATAATAATAGTATAAAAAAGGTTGTTGAGAGTAGATTGTTCCCACTCTAATGACGTAATAATTGGTAGCAGTATTCAACAACTCGCTTGGCGCACGCGCACTCCGTCTGTTTTAAAACCTACTGAACAAGCACAGCATTGCACTTAAGGGGGGGAGTACAAAAATAAATTAAAATTGATGGAATCCTACTCGTATCGACTACTTGTCCACCTCAGTCTTCTATTCTAATATTTGTTTTAATTTTATCGAACTATCTTCTGTCGATCACTTGATCCTCCTATAGATAAGCGTGTCTGTCGGTCGGTCCTACTCGTGTCGACCACTTGGTCCAAGCTGCTCTTCTGCGTGTCTATCAGTCCAACTCGTGCAGACCACTTGGTCCAAGCTGCTCTTCTGCGTGTCTATCAATCCTACTCGTGTCGACCACTTGGTCCAAGCTGCTCTTCTGCGTGTCTATCAGTCCAACTCGTGTCGACCACTTGGTCCAAGCTGCTCTTCTGCGTGTCTATCAGTCCAACTCGTGCAGACCACTTGGTATAAGCTGCTCTTCTGCGTGTCTATCAGTCCAACTCGTGCAGACCACTTGGTATAAGCTGCTCTTCTGCGTGTCTAGCAGTCTTATCCGTGTCGACCACTTTTTCCTCTCATGCCGACAGATTTTTTGTTGATCGATATACTTGCATACAGATAAAACTCTTGCTTGCTCTTTGAATTCGTTTCGGCGAATGCCAAAAAAAGGAATAGAAACTCGAATAATGAAACAGGGATTCCTTCATTACTTTTCTTGAAAGAAAGAAGAACATGAAATTTTCGGCCAAGTGTAATTAAATTTTTTCTATATTAAATTATCTAAGTATACAGATGGGTCTTTCAGAAGAGAGCCCTGGCTTCTATCTCCAGCGTGTGCATATTATTTGTCATCCATTCTAAGACTCATCAATAATATTTGGCTAGTGGGTAATGTGTTACACAATTCTGTCCAACCTCACCATTTTGCAAGATTACGAGATAAAGGGCCAGATTTTCTAAACTTTTATATCCAACATCCTTCTTACCTTTCACCTGATAACATCATCAGACCTTCAATCATCCTCGGAATACTACCGTTTTCATCGTGAGATATAATAATCAAATAAATATTAAATAAATATATGATTTTGATTAAACTTTTTGTGTCCCTTTGTTGGGGGTGCAGGTAATGTTTAGTTTTAGTATATATACTATGTGGAGTACTACGACTAATATTGTGGTTTCCTTTTCACTTTGGAATTGAGACTTTATGTTCGTCAGCACCGTGTCTTACTACCTGTTCAGGTTATACTTATGTGCTATTTACCCAAATTAGTTAGGGATGAGGAAGGTTGAATTTATAAGAACTATACCCACATTTGCAAAGTTAGAAGGTGGAAAACCATTATCAGTACACCCGTATGAGATTCGAACTCCTATATACTTGTCATAGGCAGTCTAGTCTATTGCAAAAGTGACGCCTTAGACCATTTGGCCACCGAAGTAGGTCGGCTTTAAGTTAAAATATTTTAAAATAAATATATATATTGTCTTGTAAAATTTATTCATCCCAAGATGAATGATACATCCGGTAATAGTTCTGTACCTATTTTCTATATATTAAGTAACAACCCATGTCCCAAGTATATTTATTCTAATATTAGAGTTGTATCGCATATGAATCCATTCAGGCAGGTTTTATTTGGATAACGATCTACAAAATAATGAATGTAACATTATGACACATTAAAAACTCACATATTTACAAGTATATTTATTTTATTCTGAGTATATGTTAAGTTGACCCATTCATATTACATATTGTAATGATATTGGTTTGGATTACTATTAATTATGTAAAAGATCATGGATGAAGGTAATTTTTCTTTAAAGTAATATATGTAGAGTATCCTTTTAAGATGCATCCATGAAGAAACACGCGCTTCTCAAAAATAATGTGAAAGGGATTTCACCATTAAAATATTTTTTTTATATATCATCTTTCCTGTTAAAAGAATAACTGCGTCAATTCCTGTTAAAAGGAACAACTTCGGAGTATTTGGAAGAAGACGCCAATCCCCTATACCAATAATAAGCTAGCATTCACAACACCTGTCGCCAGGACTCTTTCTATTGGTTAGTTTTTACATTGTTGATGAGGGGAGAAAAGGGCAAGGGGTATGTCATATATAAACCGTTGTGCGTATGTTTAAGATATATTCCGCCCAAGCACGAGTCAGTCAGAGCCACACACTGGCAGTCACGGTCTAAAATAACTTACATTAATATCACAAGTGTGTAGTGATATAAAACATTTAACTGGAATATGTATACGTAATTAACAGGTGTCATTTATATGAACCGTGTGTGATTAAACATCCATCAACAATTCTCTTTCTTCAATTTTCTTAATATACCGATTTAACTAGTGCTCGAACACGGATCTATAGACAGCTGGTTAAACGGTATCTTTTCCGTACAGTGATGATAGGCGCTCGACCACGGAGCTATAGACAACCTGTACTTCATCACAGCATTATTATATCAGGGAATTAATCCGTAGTGTTTCAATCGACGCCCAAAGAGGGGCGATTGTTTCCATAGTGTAACAATTGGCGCCCAAAGCGCGGCTCCATTAATTCAATAGCATTACAATATATTATTCTGTATAATGTGGTCCACTAAATATTGTTGAGCTTCCTAGCTGTGCATTGAAACCTGTGATAGTAAGTATTGTTCCTGTGACAACACCAACACCAAAGTTGGGATATCAGGATAAGATTGTATGATATCGATCATTTTTTATACTACCAAGTTGGTCCTGAGAAAGGGTATGTTCGTACCCATTACAAATTTGGATTTCTCCGACTGAGCTTATTATTAATGTAAACCTTTAATATGACTATTAGTTTGGCAACCAGTGATATTTTAATACCTTTTTTATTTCTATATAAAACCACGTTTGAGGTCGTCACGCTTTAGACCTAATTTTATTTTTAATTTTTATTTAGCACCACGTCTTACTACCTGTTTGGTTTATACGCTACCTCATTTTTAACACAACATTGTGACAGAACCCTGTTACAATCTATTGCTTCATTTATTTATGACCCGCCTCGGTGGCGTAGTTGGCTAACGCGCTTGTCGTGTTGAAGCTCGACTGCTGAGGACGGGGAGATCGAGGTTCGAATCTCAGTCGGGTGAACTG
>CABFOV010001705.1:50431-90945 GCA_902141375.1 Timema poppense | reverse complement strand
GTAATTAGTACTTAAAGTGTATAACCCGAACGGGTAGTAAGACGCGGTGCTTAATATTATTATTATTTATGGTATATTTATTATATTAAGAATTTAAATAAATGTCCACCTCAGTGGTCTTTTGAGTAAAGCGCTCACCTTAAGACCTGATGTTTGTTAGATCACATCCAGTTGAGGTTAACGGGTTTTTCTAGACCGATAAACATCCGTAGCACAGCTCACTTAGGAGGAGGGAATCCGTCGGTCCCATGTCGATTGTGGCATGTAAAATAGCCTTGAAAGGTGTTTGAAAAAACCTTTCCCGGAAAAATTAGTATTTCCTTTCGCCCTCACTTAAATAAATTCTCGCATGCTGATAATTATAATCAGTCGGTTCAGAAAGTGCTCATTAAATATCTCAAATAAATAAAACTATCTAATGAATTACTTTTGAAATATTAGTAATATGTAACAAGAATGTGAAGTTTAATCAATTGTGTAATTTCAAAAATCAAAAATTAAAATATTTACAAAGTTCAAGTATTTGAATGGTTTGAGAATGCAGTGTCCCAAAAAGCTAAAAATTGGAAAAAAGTACTTGAACATTAGCTTAGAGACACTAAACTTAGGATTCCTACATTATTGAAATCGCTGCCCCTAATTACAATAAAAAGAATTGAAATATTATTTAGAGGCATTTAGTAAACATAAATTGTCTTCGCCTCCAGTGGTTAAGGAGCTGTTCCCCCTAAGCCCCACCTTCTCTCTTCCAAAATTTAATTCTGAACATAACCTTGATCATTTGACCCAGTGCACCCCATCTACCATAAATCAAATTTTTGGATGTGCCACTGCTAACAATAATCTTATCTTCAACACTTACACGTTTTAGAGATAACTACAATAGTTTTCAATAATTGAAAGCTTGCCGACATTGGTGGGGACGCGGACAATGGCGCCAGTTTCGTTTAATTTGGTTTGATGATTATGGGTAGGTGAGAGTTCCGAGTTCTCGATAGTTGTTCTGAAATATTTTACAAGCAGTTTACTTCAAAATTCTAACTCATTCGTGCTTACCCGTTTACCCTTTAGTACAATTTTGTGTATGGCCAGGAAATGGCAGTGTATATTATAACCTTGAATTTCCTACGAATGGAAATTTCGATCAGTATCTACTTCAAACAAACACATTTCTAGCTGTCACCATGGATAACATTTTACTCTATAATTTGTTCTAGTTTTATTTTATGGGTAATGATATTATCTACATAAGCTGACAGATGCAGATCACATGAATTGACAAATGAACCAGTGAATATCAATCTAGAAACGTTTCTACATGTCAGATATGGCCAATCATAAGAAAATTTATATAAGCCTTATAATTTTATTAAAGAACATGTAAAAAAATTGTAATTTTATTTTAATCTATTCAATTTCTTCTCGCAGACATTATATATTTATTTTTAAAGTCTTGACCCTTCTACCTATATGGTCACTAATAACAACTGGGTTGGGATGAGCAAGATAGAGCTTATAATAAGAGTACCCTAATTTGCGCAGAAGGAAAATGGATAACTAGCCAGGTAAAAAGTCTCAATAGGATGGGTAAGAAATCGAACCATGGCATCCTCATGAGAATAATGCTTTTTTTGTTTGCTTGCCATACGGTTTGTGTTATAAAACTATTTCAAACTCTCCTATAAATTTAAGATGTTAAAACGTCTAAATAACTTGTATTAAGATGGTTTTTAATGGCAGGGAGGAGTGCTTTCACGAGAACCATCCATGAGATTATGAATTACGAAACAGACTGGTACAGAGAAGAGGTGTCGGCCGGAGGGCGAACTAAACATACTCTTACGGACATAATTGCAGGTCAGACGGCAGAAGGTCCGAGGACAGTCTCCAGTCTGCCAGAGAGAACGAGACACGATTGGTTGGAAAGTTCATCACATGCATTGTGTTTGATCATTGGTGTTTTACTGTGGAGTCACACGTTCACTGAAAAACAATAGCAGAGCAGAAACGTGTGGTCATTTGATTAGGTCTGAATCAATCAAAGGGTATTGGCGTGATCCGCGTTGTCTAATTGTAGCGGCTTGAAGGTGTTTCAACTTTCTCGGCTCTGCGGCACATCATCTGCTTGTTAGAACCAGTCAAATTTCAAAACCAGCTGACTAAATCAGTGTGCTTGCGCCTACTAAGTGAGATACAAGCAGACACCTGCATCTACTGTTGATAAACTATTTGAAATTACTCGTCAAATGTAAACGAACGTGCGTGTTGGTTGTTCTCAATCTGTGTTGATTGTTTTTCGATACACAAGAGACTAATTTGAAAACATAACATACATTTTGACCACGTGAAATTAGCTGCGCCATTAAAAAGATTCTCTCAATCCTCTAGGACAGAAATATGGTCACGAGACGAGCTCTTAAATCAATCATCATTAGAGTTCTGGATGACATGGCCGTATCCGGGTACGTTTACAGGTGGGAGGGGAGGGGGAGGGGGGGAGAGAGAGAGAGAGAGAGAGAGAGAGAGAATGGAAGTGGGTGTCAGGCGGAATAGTTCAAGACATAATCATGTTTGGGAGGTATATTGCAAACATTCACTGAAAGTCACTAAATACAACCAATTCGGAAATAAATTTAATTTGCTTAGTAATACTTTATTATCAATAAAAAGTGTTAGCAAACGAGTTTAATAATACTTCCAACCAATGTTTGCAATAAAGAACCTTCTGATCGGCTCACACTCCCACCTTAGACGGGGTATATTGACCGACTTCAGATAAAGGCCAGCCGCTCCCCTCACTTTATTTATTTGTTATTTTCTGAACTGATGTCCACTATAACAAGTAAACTCAGTTTATACTCTCTACTTGATGCCTTAAGAACTCCCAGAGGTTTTAGTATTTAACTATACTAATGAAAACGAGGATGGTAGAATTAGAAGAAAATATAAACGCTTTTAATTGGGGGTTGAAAGAGGAACCAATTAAAGAGAAAAAAACTCAATGCATCCAACTGAGTTTCGAACCCAAACCTCGTGACAAACTGGTTTTGTATTCTTCATACTGTATTATGTAATTAAATATTATTTTCAGGTTTTTTCACCATGTTTCACCACCCACTACACGATAATCTGGTAAGGCTAAATAAGGTAGAAATTAAAGGGAATGTGCCCACATTCACGATGAGAGAGGTGGGAAATGTTCCAGAAAAAAATTCTCCCTAGTGAGCCTATAAAAAATTCTAATTCCAGACCCTTCCACCCCCACACCCCCATCATCGCCAAACAGAACTATAAAGGCATGGCATTTATACGGCGTGTACCCTTCCACCCCCACACCCCCATCATCGCCAAACAGAACTATAAGGGCATGGCATTTATACGGCGTGACCATCAGTGCGGGTACATTGTTTCATTTGAAACAGTTTCTTCCTGATTATGTTTACCTGAGTAGAAAACTTAGCTAGAGGCAACTTGTGCCCCTCACAAGTTCTGATCACACCCAACACTGCATCTCCCAGAGGGTAGTCCAGTATGGCCTTTGACCCCAGCACGGGTGCCTCACACGCTGTTCATGGCCCCCGTATGTGCTCAAGAGCAGCAAGATAGAGATGAAATACGAGTTGAGTGACCTCTGCGCCTCTTGAGACTAATTGGCTACGCCACTTTACCTGCCAAAAAGGATTTGTCCTGGCTGTAACCAGTTCCTATATTTCACCGCTAGACAACTTCCAAGATGATCGTAAAGAGAATAGAGAGGTAGGAGAATGTACTACATTTTGTTACAGCTCAATTTAATAATGGCTTATGTACCGGTGGGCACGTGGGTTGAGACATCAGTTTCATCTTATCCAAGTGGCGTTGATTCGGTGGGTAGTTGAATCGCGTCACGTCAACTCAAAATTATATCCACACCAATGGGCGCGTGGATCAAGGTGTAGGTTTCTTCTCTTATTGAACACTCCGCGAAAATGCTGGTACACTTCCTGTGAATCATACCCACACTTACACTAAGCCATTAGTGTAAATATGCAAATAATCCGGATTAGTGACACGTGGATAAGGGACCGTTCAAGTATTACGTAGGCATATATTTGGCCATGTTAAATCCCTTCCCCTCTTGTAAGCAGAAATAAGCAAATGCCTAACCCCCCTCCCTCCCTTTTGCTCACTTAATATTTGACGACTTTTTTCCATTTGTTCGCAGGAATAACCATTCTTTTTTTTTCATGAAATTTTTATTATAGCCTGAATTTTAAATTGCTGGTAATTATGAACATAAAGGTGTAAATTAATAATGCGAAATAAATGATACCGGTATACAGTGAATTTAAATTTATTGAACAAGTAAATTAAAACAAGTTATAACATTATAAAAGGTTAAAATTATAATTTACTTTTAATTGAAGTTATTAAAAAAAGTGTTGTTAGGGAATGAATTAATGAATAAATATAATATTTATAAAAATAAACCATAAACTCTATTTAATCCGATGACAAAGGTCCTTGAATCCACGTGTTAACACTTTCAATTATTATGTATCTATTTGTGGGGGTTGCTTAGGTCATTCAAGATTTGGCTCACTTCTATAGGCTTCTCCATTTCTTCCGTGTTTAGCCACTTGGCATCTTCCTTGCTGCCCGAAGTCCTAGCGACTTACAATGCACCCTCCCTCAATTTTGCTCGCTTTTCTCTGTCTTACGTAGGCATTGTTCTCAACCCCTTCACCCTTTCACCTTTGTAAGTCAAAAATTTTGAACATATGTGTTGATAAGTAATTAATTTATATAGGTACTCCAAGATAAATTATCAGAGTAAATTAATATATTTATTTTCTGCTAAAAAAAATGGTTAGACTGTGTCATACAATAAGCTTTGATTAAAAAAACCATTACGTGATATGTAAACTGATCCCCCTCCCCTTCGCAAGAAAACGTATGAAACTAGTGACCCGCTTTCTTTCCCACAAAAACCTTTACATAATATAAGTACGACCCCTATCAGATCTATATACTTGACCACAAGTATTCTTTGTGGGAGTGTGACTGTATTAGGTAAATACACAAAGAGAGCAAGGGCGCTCGTGTGGCTTTTTCAAATGGGGGGTGGATTGGAGTTCCATCTGGAGGGGTTGTATAGAGAGATACATTTTTGGAATTTAATCTTGTGAGCTCAGAGAATTTTTAGAACATCTGAACATAACTGAGCTAATTATATTATTATGAATTTCAAGAGCCAATTTTAGCACAAACAAATTTATAAAAAATTAACAAAAAATAATATTTAACTGTAGTCGAACCCATTGAAAAGAAACATTATATTTTTCATAATTTATTGAACAGAACAAAATGAAAAGAAAGTTTTTGGAGAGGGAATGGGAGGAAATCTACATTTTATAATTTTTATCTGTCCACTTGACTATTGATAACTCAACGTTGTTGGTAGCAAATTGTAACCAAATCCCAAATACACAATTTGATTTTTTCATAAAAATTATAGACAAAAAAAAAGTAACTATTGTAGTGCTATAAAGGAGGGCTGGAGATCCTTTTATCGCTAGCAAGTAGAGTGACCGACCAACCACTGGACCATTCTTTAGTACGGTGGCTACAAGCCCTGTGTTGGCAACTTACATAGTTCAAGTGTATTTTCTCACACAGATTGGCGACGCGAAAAAAAAAAGTGACACAATTGCACAAACTTTCCCAAATAATTTGATAGAGCTCGAAACATCATTAAAAAATAGGCTTTCAGTTAACTACTCTCAATTAAGTTTTCCTAAGAAAAACAAGCACAGTATCTATTTGATCACAATAAACACACACTATATAAATAAATAAATATATATATATATACACGAAATGTGTTTATTGTGATCAGCTAGATACTGTGCTTGTTTTATATATATTTATTTATTTATTAAAGGTTAAAATTATTTTAATCAGCTCAAATTTAAAAAAAACCTATTTGTAAACTACCCTCAAATAAATTTTAATATGTACAAGTAAAAACATTCTTATTTACTATAAAAAACGATTCCCAGATAACCACTTTGAACTAAATTTTCAAAACCATTTTTGAATAATTACAAATGTTAAAAAATTTGTCAAAATAAAATATCTTTAAATTAATGTATTTTACAACAATAAACATATATATAAATATTAATTATACCCCAGATATAAATGTTGAATAAAACTGTTGAAGTTATTACCACAAAAAATATCAATATCATTTTATATTGTAGATAACATATCAGATACGCATTTTGAACCAAATCTTTAAATTTTTGAAAAAAATTGAATAAGTGTACAACTTTGCCAAAAATTGAATTCTATTACAACAAATCTTTAGAGCCATTTAAAATATTTCAATTTTATTCTTCTTTTATTCCAATAAACTAACAAATTTTTTCCCGATAAACAAGTAGACCTCTATTTTATTTGGCATGTAAAACATTAGCTGGATGGACAAATTTGTTAATAACATTTTCGAAATAATTCAAATTTTAAAAAATCATTCACGAGTAAAGTAGGTACCCTTAAACACATTTTAACCCAAAAGCTAAGTATACTTCATTCACGGTAGGAATTACTCGTTTAAAGGTCTTTTTTCCTACCAATATTCTACTATATAATAGATTTCTGGTAGGAAAAAGGGCCTTTCAGAAAACAATTCCTACGTTGAACAGACTATATACCATGCTATTTTACCCTCCCTGGATATCCATTTTAAAAATCCTTATAACAATTTTGGAGAAATTTGGGGTTGAAAAAAATTGCTCATCACTACATTACTCTTAATTTAAGGACTAGGGCCAAAGAAAAATAATCCAGTGGTATTTCTTTATAGTACAGTATATAAATATCAAGTTTGAACAAAATGAATTAAACCGTTTTAGATCTGTGATCCGGGAGAGACAGAATTACATTGTAGAATCCGCTTGGGGGGTGGTCGAAAGGTAGAAAGGGGTTGTTTTGAGGCACATAGAACTTAATCATCATATTCTGAAAGTCAATAATGTTCACGATAACAATAATTTTATCCTTAGATGAGAAAGTAAAACTAAAGTATTTTAATAATATTAAATTGCATTTATAGCCCGATCGATCGATAGCGTTCAGAGTGCATTTTATAAACTTAATATGCAATATTGTGACCGAAATTCCAATAATAAAGAGATTTTTTTTCCCGTGAACCCTCCCTGCCCCATTTTTTAAATCATCAAAATCTGGGCCCTCTTAATAACTCTTATGAATGCTAGCTAGTAGTAGCACGACAATTAAATATTACTAATTATTTATATATCCAAGCTATTAATATCTATAATAAAACTATCAAAATTCCGTTTGTTTAGTAATGATTTATATATTTTGAAAAAAAAAATTAAAAGAAAAGACTTTTCAAAGACAATAATAAAAGTTTTATCAAGGTTTTATAACAATAATTAATGCAAACTTATTATCTGAAAATGTTATCATATATTATTATAACGCGCCTCCCCATTAAAATAATAAGTATTTTATTGAATGAAATGCGATTAATGACGGCATTTCTTTCACACCGCGCTGGAAAATAAAATGTTTGCATCGTCAAAGAAAACGATTAAAAGATACAGATGCTATTAAAAACCTTGTAAATTGTAACTACTGTACGGTTGAAGTGAGGGCTAAAAGGGCTTAAATGTTAATAGTCGACCTCGATATTTTGATGAATCTTTACATTTTATGTAACCCGAAGCCCAAAAAAGTGGATTTTACAATTCTGTCTGTCCCCATGTCAGACCGTTCCTGGGCACGGATTTGAAACGGTTGATAAATTAGGTTAAAATTTGATATTTCGATAATATATGCCTATACCTGAACTTTTTCATTTCAGCAATAACCTTTGATTTAAGGGTAATTTACAGATGAACGATTTTTTTAAATATCGTATTTTTTGTAAATGGCTTTGACGATTTTGTTCAAAATGTATTTCTGCTGATACTGAGTAGCTTTTGTTTTTTTACATATTTTAAAAATTACTCCAATAATTAGGTTAAAAATGGTTAACCGTTTTACGATTTTACATGTTTGTATTTGTCTTTATTTTAAAAATATAGTTTAATAGTAGCTTCTAGATGATTGATTTTTAATAAGACTTTGATTTTTGTTTTGTTTTAAAGGGTGGTTATGGGGACTATTTTACAAGATAAATAATAATGTATATTTATGTTTCTAGAATATATTAATTTAAGACTAGCTTACTTCTGAGGGATTAAAGAAAATTTGAAATTTTTTGAAAATTGTTTATAGAATTTAGTTCAAAATGAATTTCTGTACATTCTTTTTCATGATGAATTATATGTTTTTATATATTCATACATAGTTTGAGGGCAGTTAACAAAGGGATTTTTTTAAATCTTAAATTTATTTGAAATTGATTGAAAGTGTATATATGAAAAGTTTTTATTGCGATTAACAAGAAAGTATGTTTGTTTTTATGAGGTAAACTAACTAAAAATAATTTATTGAAATCTATTTTTTGCAAATTTTGCTCCAATCTATGGGACCTACACTATAATAAAAGAACGTTTGCAATATTTCTAGTAACATTTATTTATTTATAATATAAGGGTAACATAATTTATTTTAAGCACGTTTACACTATAGTTAATAATGTGGGGTCACAGGGGACGCGAGAAAAGGTCGGTGTTGTTGCAGTTTTTATATCTAAACTTTTTTTGTCAAAATAAATCAAATATTACTTCACTAGAACCATAGAGCTTAATTTTCTTTACATGGTGATATCAACAGTTCTTGAATATCTGTCAAGGGTATCCTGGAATTTCATGAAAACTTTGTATCTTCATTTAAAAAGTTGTGCATCTAATGCCGCTATGCTCATTAGAGATTTCAAGACTTGTTGCTATCATCAACTAAAGAAAATTAAATTTTATGTTCGTATTGAGGAAAAGTTTTATTAATGACTAAAAAAAGTTTCGCTAGCAAATTTGCAAGAACATTGTCCTTTACTTTCGTTGCCTACATCTATGAATTAATGGGTCCACGGAGCACTGAGACGCTTGCATACATCCAGGAATCCAGAGTCATCTAAGGAGTGGTTCATTATTTCATAATATGGTCCTGATGGGATTAAAAATTCACATTATTGGTTCAGTGAATTTTTTTTTAAATCCTAAAGAGGTAAAATCGGCTATATTTCAACAACGTCTCACGCCAAATATCCCATTTTGAGATTAAAGTAGATAACCAGAAACATATCTGAATTTCTTCGAACAGATAACGTAATTATTTAATACAAAGCATCAAAAGATAAATTAGGATTGTTTCAGTGGTTTGGATATTCAGGAGCTGCCTTTCTCATGAGAAATACAACACTGTTAGTTGTTTACTAAGTAAATGAAGACCTTAATGATTTTATTTTAAGAGGGTCGCCCCGGTAAGAAAAAAATTGCTGCGCATCGCTATGTTAAATTCTAGAATGAATTATTTCAAATTAGGGCAAATTCCAAAATAAAGTCGAATGATTCCATCATGACACTTTTTCCTTAACAAACCTATATTTTGAGTTTTAACAATAGATATCAATGTGTGAAAATGTAACATTAGCTCATTTTCAAAAACTTTTTGATCATATTTGTGAAGCTATGAGATTAGGCTCGATGAAAAAGGACTTCAGATTTAGCCTCTCTCATACAAGCTGTAATTGTTTGTTAGACCCACAACAGAAAATTTTAATATATTTGTGAATTAGCAGTGAGCTTTCTCTTTACCCTGAGATATATTTCAAAATTTTCTTTCCCCCATTTCTTTTGACATGACAAAGAGTGGTTTTAAGTGAAGTGCTAACGGGAGTATAAGATTAGGTAGAATATAGTAGTAGTTCCAGAAAAAGACAGAGACCATTGTAGTTTAAGCCGGTGGGGATGTCTTCAACATAGAGATGTTGTTGGGTTCTTCCCGCTGCTCCGACTGAGTCCCAAATGTCTGTTAAGGTTGTTTTAGAATGACAACTTTTTCTCTTCATTTAAAAGTTTCTCGTCTGATGCCGCTATTCTCATGATAGACATATGATCAACAGCTCTTGGTATTAACATGTGAATAAAATTAAACTTTATGTTTCTCTTAAGGCCACGTTTATTTTTATTTTAGTCTAAAAAAAAAGTTTTGCTATAAAAGCTACAAAAACACTTTTTTTCGTGTTCCCTACATCCCCACCTTAAGGGGCAGGTCCCTTCTTGGAGTGTGCGTGAACAAAGGCATCGGTCGTGTATAATTGAGTTTTCCGATGTCAGCGAGGATGGGGCTTAGATCCCAGGTGGGTGCAGTGAATTGATTTTTCTTATTGATTAGCCACTTTTCTTTCACATACGTACATTTCGTTCTAATTCTATCTTCCTCGTGACTACCCCACTAGTGTAGAGGTGGATAGCCCAAACGAGATGCAAAACAATATTACTGCGGTGGGGTCGAGGGAAGTTTTTAAAATAAAGTGCACCTTCATCCAGTCTATTGATAAAGTGATGCCTTGGATCGTGTGACCACCCCTACGAGGGTTTCTATAG
Source organism: Timema poppense (assembly GCA_902141375.1). Lineage (NCBI taxonomy): Eukaryota > Metazoa > Arthropoda > Insecta > Phasmatodea > Timematidae > Timema > Timema poppense. The sequence goes on along the minus strand of CABFOV010001705.1, from coordinate 80,380 downwards.
TAGCGGCCTATCTTTATCTATCATTCATACAACACATATTTTCTACCCCTTCCCCAAACTCGCCATTGCATAACTAACCAAGAGCAACATCAGGTTAAGATGTCCTGAAGCGCATTCATGTTTTATATTACGCTGTAATATGGCATGGGTCTTATATTTGACAGGAACAAAAGGCATCATCTTAATTATTTAAACTGAACTAATTCCTACTATCGGTTATAAGTAGAGACGCCGAAATATTGTGAGACGTGTTTTACGAACGATTATTAACACATTCAAATGAATATCAAAATATTTTTAAAGCTCTATATAGCATTTTTATTGTATTTTATTCAGGCTAATTTTTTTACAAATTTTGATCTTATCATGAAATCGACTACTTTGCCTTTTATATGCGAAACAAGGTCAATTACGTCAATTTTGACGAGATTTAAGGATATAAAAAGTATCCATAATTTTCATTAAATAGCGGATTACATCTTAAATTGCGTTTATTTGGATGCAAATTACAAGAAAAATATAGTTCCAAATGCACTATTACAAAATAATATTCTTAATATTCCTGTGACTAATCAAAGTCTTAATTTTAGAACTTTTATTTTCCTCGGCCAAAGGCCATTGGTAAATAAGTAAAGTTTGTGTTTGATCTGGCTTTTAATACAATCGTATTGCGACCTATGCCAAATGTTATAAACTTTAGAATGATAGAATTTAGTAGTAATTTTTCTATTGATACCACTATACCCTTTAAATTTGAGTTGATTATTTTTAAAATTCTTAGCCAAAATGGACTTTATTTACTGACTTTTAATACATAGATAGATTATTTTTATTTACCACCAATCAGAGTGTCTAGTTATAAGAGATATACTGCGAGGAGAACGCTAAGTCCAGTTGGAAAAACAAACAAAACGTTATTCCTTAATTCCCTTTCTTGCTTTCACACAATGTGTGATCTCTAGTATAAAAGATATCAAGATCCACGGGTATCTTTAATCGCACTATATTAATATTTTGCTGCAAAATTACTTTATTAAAAAAAGTACACCAATAAAAATGTTCAACACTCCTATAGTTCTACTCGAAAACTAAACAACACCTGGATCATTAGTTTACCAACGTGTTACTGTAAAAACAGGAGTAATAGGAGCTATATAATGTGTATAGTTATATGTTTCTATTTATTTATCTTATTTTTTATTTTATTTGTATTTTTAATTTCTATAAATCAGGGAGGGGAGTGTGGTGAGGAAAAAAGAGTGGGAGATAAGAGGGATGAATTTGCCCCCCTCCCAAAATCTTAAATGAGTTTAATGAAACAAGTATAGCTATTATATAGAGAGCAACTGATGTGTCGAATGCAGGCGCTAAATTTTAAGACCAAGCTTACAATTATTTTATTTTATATATTTAGCACCGCGTCTTACTACCCGTTCGGGTTATACGATTTAAGTAATAATTACTCTAATGGGTTAGGAATTGGGAAGGTTGAGTTAAAGGAAGTGAACCCGCATTTGCGTGGAGGGAGAGTGGAAAACCATTTAGGAAAAAACCCCTCCAGTTTACCCGACCGAGATTCGAACCCCGATCTCCCCGTCCTCAGCAGTTGAGCTCAACACAACAAGCGCGTTAGACAACTACACCACCGAGGCGGGTCTTACAATTTTATATTCGTAAAGCAGTCCTATACATGTATAGACCCTTCTAGCTAACGTTTTCCTACAATTCAGAATTTGAAAAGAATATAGGGCCTTTATACACAAAATAATAACTTTGAAACATAATATCCACCCCTCTGCCCAAAGTTTGTAAGTGAGCCGCTGCTTTGGACCACCACAATCTTTCTTTATCTAGTTTTAATTTAAATTTAAATTTATTTTTACTTTTCTCTTCAATCTTCTTTTATGTTTCCTTCGTTTTTTACCCTTCCCCTTTTCTCTTTCGGAAACATGCGCAATGACGGGCACTTGTCATAAAATGAATGCATTTTTAAAGCTCGTGTAATAAAAGTGGATTCGTTTGTTTTGCAAGTGATATCTCCGTGTGCAAATAGGACTTTATACGCGCCATAAAAGTTTGAAAGAACAAATATTGTCGGTAAAGATAGTCCAGTGCAAATGCGTTTGACGGGCGCAAACAACTGACCCTGGCTGGCATTGGTTCAAGTATCCACCCCCACACCCCCTTGAAATTATCTATGTCAATGTGTTTCTAACCGAACTCTCTAAGGACGAATTTTAGACCATTTGACCTTAAGATAGTAGTCCTCGCCCTATACCTTTGAATTAATAATGTAAGATGCTGTAACATCCAAAAGGCGGTGAGACTTAGATCAATAACTATTTTGTCAAGAAGTAACAAAGTATAACTCAATGATTTTTAAACGTAATCTTAGAACAAATCTTCAACCACTAGCAGTGAACCATTTTAATCATGTATAAACTTAGTTGTTATTATATAAAAATAAGGAAAATTGACAGCTTATGATTATTTTGAACATCGTTACATTTATTAAAACGATATTAAATGTAAACAAAAGGTTTCAACCTGAATAAAATATAGAAAATGAAGTTTTTTGAAGAAAATATTTGGTCTTGGTTGCATATTCTTAGTTTAAAGACAAGGATGATATACTTCAATGTAATTTTATAAATTATGTAATATTTTACTATACCCTAAAAGTCTAAGTTACATCATGAACCGTGACAGTACGGCCCTATCTCATAAGCTTCACCATAGTGTAACCTGTCTGACTGAGTTTGCCACCTTCAAGTCTCAAATGGATGTGGGGTGTTGATTTTAGAAATGGGTTGAAAAAATATAAATCTAATTAAAAGCAAAAAAACAAAGCTTATCTACTGAAATGTGTCCTTGACTAAGTGTTATGACAGAATTAATCTTAGAGAAGAATAGATTAGAAAAGTATACCTAATGAAGCGCAAATGAATAATATGACAACAAAAGAGGATAATTACCCCAAATGTAACAATTCGATTAATCTTTTTCCACCAAATAGTGCTACTCGTACTCGCATTCAATTACTCTATTGGAGTAGGGTTGATAAAATAATAATTTAGAACAAATGTATAGTTAACTCCCGATTATCCGTGGTGATGGAGGGGACGAGTGCCACGTATAACCCAAAACCACGGATAATTCGCATATTTAGTAAAATAAGAGATTGTAGCACATTCAATTCAAACTTGTACTCACCTAATGTGATTGCGTTTCTGAACACATAATTATATTTCACGCACTAAGATATAATAAAACACACTTTAAAGCAATGTACAGTTTACTCTAAATTGACACATCACTTAAAAACGTGTGTATTAGTCTTCTGCTTCGTTTTTCTTTATCCCGCTATTTATTTTCTGTAACATCAGCTTGTCAGATAGGAGCGCTTCATCTTCCTGTTCCAGATAACCAAGCAATTTAGGAGTTTATTCCAGTGCGGTCCCAATTTCATAAACATGTTTCCTCTCTGACCACTATCCCTTCCCTTGGGATATACTAAGCACAATCAGTAGCCCTATATTCTCCATCAACACGGCGTTTTTAAAAAAAACTTTTCCCCAGCGGTTGGTGATGCTACGGTTAAGCCGCAATTCGGATAATCGGGAGTTTACTGTATTCACATTTGCTTGAAGACAAAGAGGGAAACCATTTTATAAAAAAAAAAGACTAAGAACACCCAGCCGGTAGGCGGTAGTAGGCCTATAACCCAACTTTTCTGACACCATAAAACTAGACTAGATGAGCTTAACGTTTAGTCTGCGTGTCCACCTGTAAGGGTCTGTCGGGATTTGAACTAGGTCAAAAACTCCCCTCATAATGTAAGAGTCATGAATACAAACCACTTAAAAAGCGTCCGTAATCATTTTTTAAACATAAGCAACGCAAAGTAACATTAAAAACACACTTTATGATGGTTCAAAACCAAATCAGGTGTACCAAATGTGATTTTTTATACTCCCTACACGCCAATGGGGATACATTTAAAATGAATCCAGCTTTCTTCATCTCCAGCATATTAGAGTCCATTTGTGTAAATCCCAAACGTATAGTAAGACGTGGTTACAAAAAAAAAGGAGGTGTAAACATTGAAAATGTATGTATAATGTAAATTTGTTTTTTTAAGAGCTATCTTGGTAGTTAACTAAAAATATCTTTATTTATTTGTTTGTTTTAACTACTACCAACATCAGTTTTAAAATAACTCCTAAGATAAAATAAATATTTAGTCTTGCAATCGGGTGAATAATTTATGGAAACCCTGTTTATGTATAGGGAGTATCTACAGTAGCATTCTGGTATGGACAACAGTATTTAATCACTACAAAAGTTCTAACCCAACTTTAATATATTCATACTTCAAATCATGTAATCTATCTTGGATAGATATGTTCAAAGCCCTTAAAATAATATTCATAATATAGTAAATGGTTATCAATGTTGAGCACAAAAAAATATATCTATATTTTCTAAACTGTTCTTCCTATGAAAATTAGACTATATTTTTTTCGATATTATGTGGCGCGACAATGGCTAGTGGTGTAAAAGAGTTAAATAAGTTTTCGTTAAAGAGGACAATAAGTAAATACGAGGTCTTCTTGTAATAGAACACACTTCTGATAAACTAAGTCTTCGTTGCTTTGAAACAATTTTTTTCTCCATTATCTCAATTTATATAACGATAAAAGATAAGATACTAGCCCACTTGAGCCATCACTGGAAGTTAGCTAATATAACTAACAATTATTTCATACAACATCAATCTGTTATTTAAAATAATATACTAATAAAATTTGATTGAGACCACAGTTATAAGGAGCCCCGACAACTCGTGTTTCACTAGTTTCCATACCCCTTTAAGATTATATATATATATATATATATATATATATATAGAGAGAGAGAGAGAGAGAGAGCACTGTGTCTTACTACCCGTTCGGGCTATAAGCATACATAGGCTTCTAATTATGCTAATGTGTTAAGGATAATAATGAATTTAGAGAAAGTGTAAACGCATTTAAGTTGAGGAAACAATTTATGGAACAAAACTCTAACTCAATACATCAGACCGGGATTTGAACCCTGATATTCCCGTCATTGGAAGTAAGGTATAATGCGAGAGAGACACCTTGGTTGATGCGGCCACAAAAGTAGGTCCATTAAAATTGCCAGTTGAAATAATATGTTATTTGAGGTAGGGGCCAAAGTTGTTGGCAAATACTTTAAGTCAGCCATACATTTAATTTTCTTATTAATGGCGAACAGAAAATAAAATCCAAATAAATAACGGCAATTAGAGGTGAAACTATAAAGATAAAATGATTGAGTAAGGGTTTGATATTGTTAAATCCCAGGAAAAAGGAATGTATTTGGGTAAGTAGTAACATGTATGGTGGCCGCTTCAGTGGCCAAACGGTCTAAGGAGTCACTCTCGTGTTCAGCTGTCCTACTGATAACGGTCGAGATCAGGGCTCAAACCCCACTGGGTTCACTGAGGGTTTTCCACACTCACTCTCTCTCTCTCTCTCTCTCTCCACGCAAATGTGGGTACACTTCCTCTAAGTTCAACATTCCTAATCCCTACACATTAGCGTATCATAATCAATTAAAAGTTAACCAAACACAACCAAGTTTGTAGCATACAGTAAAGTCAAAGACTGCCGCTAACAATTTCCATGAGTTGCAACCAACATGTCAGTTTCTTAACAGAAAGTTAGCCAAAAGTAATTTTCTTAAACTACTAGTATGAATAAGAGTAAATTACAATGTATCCCATTGATAAGGAAATACAATTTGAAGACAGGACTCAAACACAAGATAATTAGATCAAAGCGTCTAAGGCGGAGCGTATCGCCTCGAATATAATCGTAAAACTGTCAACCTCTTTTCCTAAAAAAAACTATCATTCAGAATTATTACTTCTACATTACTTAAATTGTATTTAAGACCTAGAGATTTATACTGGCGTACCAATACCACCCAGCTAACGGGAATTATGAAGTGTTTATGATGGCACATACACAAATGAACTTCATCCTTATATTTTATTTTATTAAAAACTGATTTTAAAAAACTGACAGTTCACACAATTAATACATTCCAACAGTTTATAAAGTGATTTGAAATATGTAATTCATTCTTTGATAGAATAAAAATATTACAAATTCTAAATATTTTCTCATGAACCGCGATTCTGAGTATTTTCATTACATAGTAATTTTTTGTTAAGTTTGCAATACTGTACTTAAATATAGCATTATATGAAAATGTTAAGCGTCATCAATTTAATTTTTTTATTAAATATAATAAACTATGCACAACATATTTAAAACAGCACATGAGTGCCTAAAATACCCGTCGAAGGTGGCCCCTTAATGGAAATATTCTCACTGTAGTATTTCTTATGAGAATGGCAGTATTGAAGCTACAAACTTACTTAAACAATACTCGAGCATATTTTTTTAATCATAGGGTTATAGATTTAGATATAAGGTTTTTAATCCAATACCAATCTATCTATACCTTTCTCCCCTATTTTGGCGCAAGTCATATTTGGAAATAGCTTAGTAACTCTGGGCCAGACCCTTAAAAACAATTTGTCAAAACTTTAATTTACGGCTTGGTAATGAACCAAACTAATCCAACTTCAGAATTACACATTTTTGATTCTTCAAGGTCTATCACGGAGCTTTTAGACCACTATACAGATGTGCTACCCAATGAGTTATGGTGTTGGCTTGTATTAATTAATTAATTAACCGGTAGCGTCAGTTGTGAACGAGCGTGGTTGACTCTAATCTGAGAGGCCAATTTCTAGTGGGGTTTCAAAGACATATCTTGGAGATAGATGATCAGTTTATTTAGCTCTTCACTTTTTTGAGCTACGTTTTGATTTATATGAAAGAAGGTGCAGGAAAATGAGATATGAACAAATAATAGTGAACTAATAGATTGAGAGATGAAACACACTTCACACATTACATTGCTGTCACTGGACAAAGAGATGTTACCTATTTTATTCAGGAGGAAGCCACTACCTCTTTGTCCAGTGGCAGCACTGTAATGTGTAAACTGCGTTCTTCTTTTCATTGTAAGAGGCATATTGTTTTGGTTCCCTTTTATTTTAACCTATTATATTTTCTGTATTTCCTCATGTGATTAATGTAGTTGCAACTCTTTCTAATACTTCCTGTTTAGGTAAGAGAACAAATACCGACACTTCATTGTACTTCAACTAAAATACTTAAAATATAGATTGTGGTCATCTCTTTTTTGGTCATTCTATACTGAAAAACCTTGCGGATATAAATTATGGTCATCATTTCAACCAGTGGATGAGCGGAGATCGTTTAACGTCATCCTTACCACAAAACCACCGCCAACTCTTTCCTCGGGCGCGGTTGTGGCACTGGGAGGAATCCGGACAGATGATCCAAAGAAAGAAAGAAAGAAAGAAAGAAAGTAGCGCATTCTCAGAAGAAACGCTTCTCATACCTGTCGTAAAAATATTCCGTTCCCGTTCTAAAGTGTCTGATGGTTTCAGAAACTGTTCACGCCTGAATTGTCCGAGTCTGTCCAGCAAATACCGAAACCAAAATAATGTAGCTAAACACTCTACTAAGTTATTACCCACGTCGGTGGTCGCGTGGTCAAACGCGCTAATCTCCCAGTAGAGTAGACGGCTGATTACGGAGAGATCAAGGTTCGAATCATGGTCAAGTGTACTGAGGGTGGTTATTCAGAAATTGTTTTCCATTCATCGTCCACGCAAATGCGGGTACACGTCCTATAAACATAACCTTCCTAAAACCATTAGCGTAATTAGTATATAAGCGTTTAACCCTAAAAGATGGTAAGTAAGACGTGGTGGTGTAAATAGTCCCATTAGTATTTTTAAACCTTTTTATTTCTACATTTTTTTTTCTGCACGAGTGAATTAATTTCTAAAATGTCAGATAAACACAAAATATATTTATTGTAAGGGTCGCGTGAGAAATATTTATTTACCTTAAAGACCTATAAGTAGAGCCCCGTAAAAATTGTTTTATTTGAGTTACATTTCTTTTTTAAAAATCTCACTTTTCGGTGTTATTTCGTGTTTTTCCAAAATTACATGTTATCTGAGGTATTTAATTGTTATCTACATAATGAGACAATGTATACAAAAATGTATTAATGAAAACTTATATACTTGCTTTAAAATTCTTTGTCAAGTTTGTCTGCCATTTTGTAGCCTAAAGCTAGCTTACACTATAGCAAAATACAAATAAAATTATAGCATGGTCAATATTTCTGCTTAATTTCTTCTTAATTTCGTGTTTATTTCTTTTTTTTTTATCTGTGTTATTTCGTTTTTAGGAGGATTTCGTGTAACAAGACAATTTGGTTTTATTTCGCTCTTTAAAACCATTGTAAATAGTATCTAAAAACTATCAAAGGAAAAGTACTTGATTCCATCTTTGTATGGTACTTCTCGCTTTATAGCATCCCATCATTTTTACGGGGCTCTACCTATAAGGTATGCGAGTGTACCACAGTAGATATCCAATGGGAAATGCCAATGAAGGCTCAAAGTTCTGGCGATAGATTCCTCAACGAGAAAGAGTGACGAAAACAGGCATGGGATGCCGGGATTTGACCACACACCGGAGTGCACTACGAAGGGGAGAAGGGTGTTCTATGCTCTAACTGCACAATATGTTTCAAGACGAGCATTGTTAAAAAAAATTAATTTCGCTCTCTTCATTATGTTTTCCTTGGTAAATTTGCTGATAGCGAACCGGTCCCAGTAAGAGATAGTAGACCTACATGCATTATTTTTAATCCATTGGGCTGTACCACTATAAAAATCATAAATTTATTTTAAAATGTTCTATTATGATCATATAAAATATGACTATAACATTAATCTTATTTACATCGAAGGGAAAATAAATCTCATCGCTACCTTTGGCTAAAAATAAAGGGCCTACTTTTTTGAATGCATCTAAGCATAGGCTACGAAGATATATTTGAGAAGTACTATCCAAGTAGTTCTTGCCAAAATTTTTGTTTTGAAAAATTATAACCAGTACAATTATGCAAAATATAAACACAAGCCCACAAGCTGGACTAGGTCAATTTAGTAACAGGTTTATAATTAAATAGAAAACTAGACCACCATTTTTTTTATCGAATTCTGAAATGAAATGCGTCATTTCTACAAGCTACCGTTCAAAGAGTAACGCGCACAAAAACAAAATAGTCGCAGGTGATGATGACCTTCGCGCCCTCTATTGGGGCAACCCATTCAATCGTCATCGACATACCTTGAGAGCTAATAAACACAACGGATCATACAAGTTCCATCCTAGCGGTATGTCTGCCACCCTCCCGTAGGCTTGGATAGGTTGGTAGAACTTACGGCACTCGATTACTGGGTGAGGATGGGGGGTGGGGAGACAGGGCCGTGCCCAGTTGGCATATAAGGTTGTGGACCAGGTAAGTAGGTGTACTGCTAGCTGTTGATCTTCACTTCTTGTTCTCTTGGCAGCCAATCAATTTCAAGAGACGAAGAAGAGTATTCAGATACAACAGCGCCGCGAAGAGACAGTAAACTTGACCTCCATTTAGAAAGGCTGTAAGATCTTCGAGGACAGATAATTGCTACTTCCATACTAAAAGAGTACTCACAGTCAGCCATTGTGGGGGGCTGACCATATGATCTACAATGCTAATTTAATGGGGGTGATGATACTTTCAATGTTAGATACTAAGTAAGTATAAGTGCATTTGTGAAATAAACATATCTTGTGTTTTACGTCCAGTGAATAGTAAAAACCTAATATGTACAGTAATTACAATAAGTTTTGTAAAAAAGTGTCCAATTATAAGTTACAAGTGGATAGTTGCAGCGATGGCTGCAGTTTATTGCACTAAAATGTATTCTAAACTCTTTATTGGGAAAATATCTATAAAATAAATACACTCTCATTCGACTTATACTTTAAAATTTAAAATAAAGCCTAATATTAGGTAGTAATGATTTTTTTCATAATTTATGGCAGAATATATCATTTTATTGATTTAGTCGAGGGAAGAAAAGCAAAACCTTAACAATAATTGCCGATTGTTGTTTGTTTAATGCAAATATAGCATCTTATTTTTTTTTTATCTTATTGTTCAGTATTGAATTAATATTTATACTATTCCTCAAAAAGATTATTGGTAGTAATAACCCCATCCTTCGGCCGCTCCCTCCCCCTTTTACTTCAGTCAGTACAAAGAGCACCACAAGTAAGAAGAGCGATATACTCCTGGTAGCTTGCGCGACCTCTGGTAGGCCTGTCAAGGATATTTCTCACCCACCTTTATACTTCCTTCTTCCATCTCCAATCCCTTGACAATGGATTATGTGATGTTGTGATCATATTTTAGGCCTAGTAATAAACGGCCTGGGAGACGGCTCTTCTTTTATGTTGAATGAGTGCATCGTACGTGGGAGGTATATTTTCTAATGATCTACCTTTGTGAATAAATAAGTGTTTTCTTGCCCCATTAACATGTTCGTTGCTCCTAGTACGGTCATATAGCAAAACTACCAATATCTCCAATTACTTCATAGAGTATTCTACTGACTGCTGTCTAGGATTGTCAGCCAATCTACAAAAAACCGATTTGGCATCTCCGTATGAATTCCAGGTGACCCATGAAGTGCTTTTACCTCTTTCTCCAATAAAGGACACAGTGTCACTACCAGTTATTGCGTGAAACATCGGTAAAGCAGAAGTTCTTCCCAATTTCAAATGGAATCCATTGTTCCTCAATATGTATACGTAGTGCTGATGGGATGGCTAGAACTACAACGCCGGTATCCACAGTGCGTTATCTCGGCTTTGTTATATCCATGCTGCTTAGCATCCATCACATTAGTGAAGTAGGATGCAAGTGTCTGCTTCTTCGTGTGAGCATGGTGTCAGTCATAAAGTATCTTGACATTTTATAGAAGTAACATTGGTACGGGTATTATTTGAGGTAATTAATTACCCGCTTGTTCGTGTCAAGAGCAGCTAAGATTTATACTAAGATATATAACCATTCAGTATTTTTATTTTCATCAACCTGAAGAAAATCTTGCCAATTTTTTGAAAGTGGATTTCTTGGTTCAACAAGTTTCCTGACACCTCTTCCCCTTTTGATGCATGTGTCTCACTTCAATCTGCCCGGCCTGTAGTCTACAGATCCCAGATGCTATCTAGCCTTGTTGCAAATTGATGCTGAAATTTGATGTAGGGTATGACCACAGTACTGGCATACACTTTTGAATGTGTGTGCAAATTTGGTTTGCAGCATGTAGACAATTGCAACACCGTCAAGGACGGTCATTTGGACTGGTGGTTTGGAAGTAATGTTGTTTTTTTTTCCTAGGTGTAAGCTCTTCCAAGCAAAACAATATATCAGACTATGTTCTGATTCTTAGATTTCGACAGTGCTGGAGGATAGGCTTGGTTTTCGTGTAGCGTATAAAGAAATCAGCTATATTTCTATTACGTATGTGTGATGCAATGTAAAGTCAGTGAGCAGTCATTCCTCAGTGATGTCAGTTGTGGCTGTTTACTTGACTTTCATGAATTGGAAGACGGCTGAAGAGGTGGAAGTTATTTAGCTAAATGGGATCTGCGATGCGTTTAAAGTTTGATTATTCAGCTTTTTGTTAACATGTTAGCCTATAAAAATTACTGGTCAACTACAATTTTTTTTCAATATTTATCAATGTGCCAGCAACATTTTTCTCTTCACCACATATAATAACCATTCGGGCATACGCTGTGCAACGGTTAGCTGACCTATACTAATTTTCTGCTGTATATTACCATAAAATCACGGCTGGTTTCACTAAACGGGTTTCCCATATCTTGTATTTCATGAGTAAGAGACTTAATTATTTTTTTTCAAACGTCATTTTTAAATAATTTTACCGTTTACTTTTCTTGGTAGAGTTAGATTCTTCAACTAAGTGGAACACCTTAGGATCATATGTCATCCAGCGATGCAGAGATGTTGGGTTTTCTGTCAGGCCTACACCCCCTTTATCATCTTTGACTGTTGCGTTATTTTGATCATGGGCCTGATAAATGGCAAAAGCAGAGAATACAGGCTCATAATTAACTGCTGTGTTCACCATATTCATTAATAGGTAAACCATAGCCACTGACATAGCATGGTCTTGAAATAGAGGAAGCAGGGATATAAGAGGTTGTCACTAGCCAGAGCCTGTGCTACATGCCATAACCATGTGTGTTCTTTTACCATAGCTTATGGCTTAGCTGCACTTTAACTGCAATTTACATGATTCGTGAAAGTGAACTTTACATCGTACCAATGTTGCCTCCATACCTCCACCTTCACACAGGCGTGACAAACCAATTGTTCTTGGTAAACACCCAACACTACTATATCCAACACGCAGATCAAAAACTGGCATGTCCAGCTCTCTTTGTACCACGTTTAGTCTCTGCTGGACAGACAAGAACCTTCAAATTGTCTTTTTGGCGCATAAAACACTTTTCCCACTCTCTTTCTGTGTATAGAATTGACATATCATGCTTTCAGAGCGAATTCATCAGCTTATATACTTTCTGCATGTTTTATATTTATTTTTCTATTTAAATTGACATAAAAAAACTCCTGCAAATGTGAACAAAAAGCTGATAGTGATATTACACAACACCTTTTCACACACTTGCTTAGTATGTGAATTTCTATAAACTTATGTATGTTTTTCACACGTACATATAAGTTAACCTAAACTCACTCAAGATCACATTTAATATAGAAGAAGCAGCATCAAATAGTACATGATATATCATAATATTAATAGCAATTTTACGATGCCGCCATTACTGGTAGGAGGAAAATCTGGGATGGCCCTGCAGCCAAAATAAAACCTTTCTATATGTACGAGTAGTATAAAATGTGCCCCAAGTTTCATCCTTCTATCCTCAATAAAACAATTCTTACAAATAGTTCACCTATATGCCGTAATATAACACATAATGATAATTAGGTAGTAGCTAGGAAACATAGCTGACCTTATTGGTATTGATATATATTTGAAAGAAATTAACTCCAAAACCTACTTAAACAATTATACTGGCTATAAACTTATTTCAAGATCATTTTATCAATTTTTTGAAATTATCATATATACCAGAACATATTTAAACATAATTGTATCGTTTTTAAGTTTTAATCTATTTGCGAAAAAAAAAAAGTAAGAAAATATTTTCACGAAATTGATTACTACTCAACTTTTTAATTTGGAAATTATATTCAATATTTTTTATTTAAAGACGAATTAACGATTACAACTTTCCAATAGCAATAGAAAATATTTCCCCAGTATAGTAAATTGATTCTTCAATCAAACAATATAGGTAAAATATGTGCTATGACCAGCTATTATAACGGCCATTTTCTCATCAGAGGTAAATATTCAAAAATAAAGAAAGAAAAGTATCAAGGCAAACCAAATGATATATTTCTTCCAAACAACTATCATTGGTTTAGTTAGTATCGATACTTTTTTAAATATTTTTTATATTTGTTGCGCCGTATAACTTAAGTGAGAGTTGAGTTATTATTTTTAACCAAAGCGAAATATTTTATTTGTAAAAGGAGTTATTTATTTTTAACTAAGAAGAAATATTTTATTCATTGAGGTATAAAACCGGGCAAAAAGCAGGGTTTTAATGGTGATGTAATAATCAAAGAATGAAAAGTTAGAAATTATCTGTGAAAATCATCTTTACGTTATAAACTACTTTTTTTTACCTCCATCCTGAATCTCTAACTTATAAAATGAGAGGTATTTCGTTAAAATTTGTTATTTCCTCGTAATTTCTATAACCAGGAACGGGCTTATCAAATTATATATAAGATTTTAGTTTATATCAAGGCATATTTACTTTGAAAAAAATTAGGGCAAAAGAGAATTAGAATGGTAAGAAAGATAAGTGATAAGATAAAAGAGGGAAGCATGACAATAGATAAGAGTGAGGATGCAAAATAAAGGGGGAGAGGTGGGATTGAGTTTTATGTATAGTCTAAAATTAAGATAATTTACATGCTGGTATAAATAAATGGTTTAAAAAATTAATACCCATTTTAAACCATAGATTTAAAATAAAATTAGGCTAGGCCGTTTATATAAGACTGCAGTGCGCATTTGAAGAAGAGGCTTATGGATCCCATAAGGTTTTAGAAAAATGTTTACCTATCAATTATTACTTCCCCATCTCCATGTAAATGAATAAAATTAAAAGTAGATGGTATTTTGACATTGTTAGAACTTTTTTTTTTAGCACAACTTCCTTCGGGGAGAAGTAAAGCCGTGGTTCTCATGTCGATTCCAGCATGTTTAAGAATCTTAGAAGGCATGTGAAATTACCTTTCCCGGCAAAATATGTAGGTCCTTTCTATTTCACTTACAGAAATTATCGTGTGCTGATATAATCAGTTGGTTCAAAAGCTGACGATAACTACCTCAAATAAATAATGATTTTTTTTTATTTGAGGTATTTTACTTGCACTTTCTTACCCAACTGATTATAGCCGCAAACAACTTATAAACTAACTTAAATTTATAAGAAACAACACCCAGCTCCCACCTCCGGTCGTTAATTCATCGGTATGAAGGGGACCAACTCAATTTCAATAATATTATTATTATTAGCACCGCGTCTTACTACCCGTTCGGGCTATACGCACTTACGCTAATGTGTAATGGTAGGGTGATTGTGAAACGAAATGGAGGACCTACAGTTTAACGTGGAATCCGAACCACGGTGGAGGCCTGGCATTCCCCAGATGTCTTGTCAGAGGTGAAGGAAGGGTTCGGTAATCAGATAAATCTGTGCCGGGACCGAGGATTGAACCCCGGCCGCCAGCACAGAAGTCTGACACCTTACCCCTAGGCTGCCAGGTCACCAATTTCACTAATCATACGTTTTTTGGGCATGCCGGGGTATTGAACCTGGGACCATTAACTTGGTAGGCAGACAAGTAAATGACTGAGCTAAGGTATTGGACTTATTTTAAAATTATCGACCTTTTGTATTAGATGAATGGTAAACTACATTTTTTTAAAGTTTAGAGCTATACTTGTGTTTTTTCAGGCAAAATACGCTTAGCCTTTATGTTTCCATGTCTACACAGCTAAAGGGTTTACTGAAATGACTAAATTTGGTAGTTTTATTAGTTAAAATAAAACTGTTTAGAGCTGTTTTATTAATCACCACGAACCACTTTAAAATATCTCCTAAAACAACGAATTTATTAAGGCAAAATTATACAGTAAATGGGTGATTACATAATTTATGGACAGCCTGTATAAGTATTATGTATTCGTGTACCAGGTTGTACTACAGTTTAGATATCACATATTTGAAGAAAAATGTTTGAATTTTCTTAACATAGTGTCTATTTTTATGGCTTTATTTTTTGTCTTTCCACCCTTTCCTACAATTATTCGTCCAGGCTATACGTATTGTAATTACGGTAATATAGTAAGAATAAGAAAGATAGAATTTAAAGGTAATTTATCCTCATTTGCACAGAATGCATGCAGAAAACAAATAGGGAATAACAACCAGTAGTGCATCCAAACGATATTTGACTCACACCTCTGCATCGTCAGCAGACGATACAAAATGAGCATGACACTCAGCTCGCCTGTCCACTGATATGTGTTTTATTTTGTGTCCAAAATAAAACTCTATTGAGCCCTTTTACTGGACGGGCACAAAATGTTAATTGATAATAAATGTTAGAATTGAAATCTAAGCTTATGGAAGGTATGACGGTCCAACATGCTTTATTTCAATTGTTAGTTTCTTATTTCCCGTGTTACAAAAACACTCATGTAGGTCGGTCCAACAGAGGTTTTCATGACTGAGGTAATTGCCAAGTGATGCAATGAGTAAGCGCTTCCTACCTGAGAGCAAGTTTAAGAAAGAAGTTATGGACTACCTAGTGGGACCATTAATTGATTTCGAGAGTTAAAAGAAAATAACAGCATATCGAACCTTTTAAGCAAATGGAACGTAAAACTTGCTTGCTCCAAATGATAATATTTTTATAGTAATAATAAATTTTCAAAAAGTTAATTTGTAAGTCGTGTTCTTATATAATCTGAAAGCGCACGTTACATTCACATTTCTAAAATTGTGACACCTTATATTAGTCAGTGGCATGTTTGCCTACTATGTTAAGATCCGGGTTCGATTCCCAACATTGCCGAAAAACGTTATAATTGTATCCAGTACCTTGGATTCCCTTACATAAGGCTACACATTTCACTTATTTTAAACATTATTAAAATCGACAAAGTTAAAACGTTCCTTTCTTATCCAAGAAAATATTAGATAACTTTACTGAACGATTATTTAGTTATGTTTTTTGCACAGCGTCTTATTACTTGTTCATGTTATACCCATGATTCTTTACTAACTTCTTCAGTGGTCCAATTGTCTAAGACGTCACTCTTGAAACAGACTTGACTGCCAATGACAGGGAGATCGATGTTCGAATCACGATTTAATATACTAAAAGTATTTTAATGTTTTCATACTCCCTCCACGCAAATGTGGGTACACTTCTAAATTAAATTGTCACTATCCCTAGAGCAATAGAGTAATTTATACACAAACGTGTAAACCAAACTGGTAGTAAGACGTTGATGTGTCTCAACATCCATGTGTAATGGCCGAATTAACGGTATAAATAGACAATTTCCTATGGTTCCGAAGTTGAAAAGAAAATAACATAGCAAAGGCCTTAATTTAACCCAAATTTGCTCCTGTGATTTAATTATATGTAATCTGTAGACCGGGGGTGACCGCAGGCTCTAGCCTCCGGACAATACAACTTGAAATATTGTGTTATGTTGGCAACACGGGGGCCTCGGTCAATACCTTCATCACAGTTCCAAACAAGGATTCACCAATGTTACTTTACTGGTGGGAACTTCAACAGTGAAATACGTTAGCTGGCCCACACTCTGGAATGGACTATACAAGGGCGCTAAGAAGATACAGTTTTTGATAATTTTTATCACCTTGTCTTACTACCCGTTCGGGTTATACGCCTGTATACTAATTACCCTAATGGGTTAAGGACTAGGAAGGCTTAGTTTAGAGGAAATGCACCTACGTTTGCGTGGAGGGAGAGTGTAAAACCGTTGAGGAAAACCACCCTCAGTGCACACAAGCGGGATTGAACCCCATATCCCCGTCTTCGGCAGTCTAGTCTAACACAAGATTAGCGCGTTTGACCACGCGGCTACATAAGTGGGTATCTCACAAGCTACAAATACTTATTCCTTGTATTGAACAGTCAAGATTCTTGTTCTACATCATAAAACAAATATAAATGAAAATTAATGTAATAAAATATTAAATATAAATTAGTAACGAGAAACGAAATCTCTCACTTTTGTTTAAATTTTTAGGTGCAGAGTTAATTTAGTAAATTCAATTCCTTGCCTTTTTTTATTTACCCAGTTTCTCCTGTATGTAGCCAGCGTGTATTTCTCTGGCGCATTCGACCTATTCTTTAGTAGAAATATTTTTTTTTACGCCCATTATGGTTTCCAGCCAGTGAGCTGGGTCAGATTTGTATTCGGGCCATATATTCTCCACTACCGGGTATCTAGGCTTGTCTTAAGATTCATATACCTTATAATATAACTTAAGAATAAGTTAGGTACAACATCCAGTCTCTGGTCATTAATTTATCAATGCGAAAAGGTAAACCCATATTTTAATCAATGATAAATTTTCAGCCATGCCGGGAATAAAATCCGGGTCCCTTAACTAAGTAGAGAGACACGCTACCAACTGAACTTAGGTGTCGAACTATATAAAGTAAGAATGCAGTAGATAAATTTAAAAAAAGGGTTGGTAGAGGATGATATATCAGTCTAAACTTACGGCTCTCATGACAAACGTACTCACCCACAGAGAGAGAGAGAGAGTGAAAAATCCTCCCCATCACCGACACTTTACCATCGATGTAGGCTTTGCTTAGAGTCGATTAGTTTCATGTCATAGACCAGGGATGACGTCACATTTCCGGCAAGAGTGACACTTAAGGACGAACTGTATTTTGAAATTGTGTACCACCTTTTATTTACGTTTTTTTAATTATATTTTTAAATCAAAACTTGTTGAATATAATAAATAGCTCAAATCAAATTGTAAATATTTCAATATAGGCTAAATTTTACTTAGAGAAGAAAAATGTATTAAACTGTCAAAGTGACTGTCTTAGGCAATATTAATATCAATAAATTAAAGTAAAAACATTGACTGTAGTACCATCTGTGAAAAAAAGACATTAAATTGCGATATATGTACATTAAAATCAAAACCTTACATATCTTCCCAATATTAGTACGATATATTCTACCAACCAACATATCTATATAAAATAGTTCATAGCTTGTTGTCTTCAACCGAACACAATAAATACTTACGTACGAGCCAAGACTATGTCTAAGCGTTGACTTCATTAAATTAATTGTGACATGACTATCAAAATGTTGTTGACTTGAAAAAAATTACACCCCTTTGAGAAAATGTATATTTAGTGGATTTTTTTCCATGTCAGCGTGCCACCTAAATGGAGTTGTTCTCGTGCCATAGATTTACCATCCCTGTTATAGATGCACACTTACTGAACAGAGATGTCTTAACTGTAAATACATAATTGTTCCCTAAAAAAAATCTCATCTAAACTAAAACAAAATATTGTGAAATAAATTTAAATTGTGAAGGTGTCCAAACAATTCCAGCTAATTAAAAGTATAAACATTTCTAAGAACTTTAGTGTTTGCTACCGTAAGCTTTTGAGTGTAGTTCACGACATCCGATGTTTCGCTGAACTGGGTAAATTGGAGGTGGTGGAGAAGGGGGTAGGGGGAGTTGGATATTGGAGCCCTGTGTTTATTTGCATTGTCTTTCATTCCTGCACAATATTGTTTCGTTAAAGTTGATTTTCATGTATTAGAAACTGATTTATTTTCCTTCTTGGCTGCTTGAAGACAATGCCATCCATACGTGACCTTTATTGGAAACGTGTCATCTTTTAATTACTGTTATAATACAATTATATACTTTGAGATTATTCATTTCATAGCCAAAGACGTTTTTACACATAGTTGAATCGTCTCAGTATAAGCATTGTCCGACAATTGAAACATCAGCTTGATCAACTTTTAGTCTCTCTCCTTTTCTACCCGAATCGGTGGTTCCATGGTCAAATGCATCACTCTTGGGCTAAACTGAATTGCTGCAGACAGGAAGCTCAGATATCGAATCCTGGTTGAAAGTATTAAAAAAGGTTTTTTCCCCCTAAGTAGTCTTCCCTTTTTCCTCCACAAAATTCACGTACACCACTTTTTCAGATTAATCAAAATCTCGAGTTAGATTTTGTTGACGATCACAATACTTTTTCTACCTGTAAGATAGCGAGAAAGTAAAAAACTCACGTTAGTGACTGTATTGGTTACAAGCATATATAAACTACACACATTGAATAGGGACGAGGAAGTAAGATTTTATAGAAAGCGTACCACATATTAGTGAGGGGAGAGTGGAAAACCATTTAGAGAAAAATACATTCAGTATTTCCGATCAAGATTCGAGCCCTGATCTCCCAATCTACAGCAATCCAGTTTAAATCTAGAGTGATGTGTTTGACCATGCGGGTGAAAAAAATAAAATTATAAATAAATATAAAGTAGCAGGTATTCTGCGTGGTATTATAAAATTGTGTCGCACAATCAATAGCTGTTTTAATGGTTGGTTGGTTACTACTTGAATTCTTCCAAATGCGTTTTTCCATCCCAATATCTATGGGTTGAACCAGTGCCAGATTAGAGCGTAACTGTGAATTAGATTATATTTACCCGGAAAAGAGTAACAACAGATATACTTGGGCTTTCTAGGATAAGTAGGTACCTAAAAACAGTTTAGTTATGGATAAAATAGATAGAGTATTATATTATCCAGGCCTATCTACTATAACGTGTTTTCTTTAAGGTATATCTTAGGCCTATTCAAAAATATGTATCAATATAACTGAGAATAAAATTAGCAGTGCATTCTCCGTGATTTCTCAGTACATGTAGGCATACATAAATTAACTCTACCAACTGTTATAACAACTCTACCCCAAACGTCATTTTTGTTGAAAAATAACTCAAAGTAGTTTTCACGCCCCCTCTTGGTCGATAACACTCGAATAGTGATCCACCTTTTATTTGTACTTTGTTTATACTGTAGCCTATTTGTTATTTACATTTTTTCTATTGCATGTACTACTTTCTCACTGATATATGTTGCAGTGGGGTATTGATATTTCTTTGAGACTGGCCTGTAGAAATGTTGAGTCACTAACTAAGATCAACCATAACTCTGTTTACGAGTTGAAAAATGATTGGTGGAACAAGGATAACTACAATCGATTCGCCACTGGAATGGTAGTAACTGACAGCTAGCGGAAGATTTTTATGACAAAGGTTTGTTGAGAGTCAATAATGTTAACATGCATGCGGACATAATTAATAGTTTCTTATTAATACTATACTGTTCATAAAAAAAAGTTGTTATAAACACTTTTTATAATACTTACCTCAGTGTATAATAGGTTTTCTTGTAACTTATTAAAATAACAAAATATATTGATAAAACACTTTTGTTTTGTGATTACTATGTTAACAAGAGATATCATAGTGCATGATATAATAAAGATAAAAATATTATAGTCATACCTGTATCTTCTTGTAACCGGCCACCAAAATAAATAAATATATTTTCTTAATTTATAAAAAGAGCCATACGAAACATTAGTTTAGAAATACTTTTTTTATAAACAAATGCACTTAAACACAGTTTGTATGACGTCATAAATGGCCCTCATTTCGTCTGTTTCAGCACATTTAATTTGTGAAGAGAACGCAGCCTTTTAAAACCTCTTGTTTCTAAGGCATTTTTATGTGCATCACATAATAAGTTTGTGTTTAAATAATGTATGGATGGTTTAAAAAAACACAATTAAAACGATATTGTTTGTTGTGAAAGTTTTGATTGCCAAAAGTGACAACTCAACATATGGTCTTGTTTTTGCTATCTGTTACTTACCAACACTCCAGTGGAGGATCGACTGTACGTGCGACCTGTTACAACTTCAACCGAAAACTTTGGAGACTCCTGGGTTAGTTGCCGAGGCTCGTAAATTCTCGAGGGTGTTTTTAAAGCATTAGATCACATCTGTAGAGAACGAAATGCATTTGCTTACTTTACGATGTTTTTTGTGAACGAGAACGTCACTAAAGTGGGTTGAGGTTACTTTATGAAGCACTTCTACTTATTTCACAGGTCATACCAGATTAAAATAAATCTTATATCAAGTACTAGCATAAGTAGCTGGCATTGACTGGAGTAACCATACAATGGAGTGCGTGGTTACTCCTGGCAACGTCTTTATTTGATTCAAACAGAAATAAAAATATTTTCATTTAATTTCTTCCAACCCAGTTTTTAACTAATTTTAAAAAAAAATCCAAATTTAAAAATTTTTGTTTCGGGGTGCAGATGTTCGTGCACAGAGGCTACTAGTTATTTTTTTCAGACCTCTGTGCGTGGTAGATCATGACAGACAAGCACATAGCTACACAAACTCTTCAGTAGTGAATGGGTGCTGAAGGTGTGTGGTTTGAAAGGGAAAACATTAATACTTCAATGTGAAAGAAGCGTCTTACGTTGGTCTGAACATGTTGAGAGGATGAGTGTGGGTCGAGTGACGAAACAAATATATGAAGATAAAGTGTATCGATCAAAAGGAAGGGGTGGGCCATGTAATAGATGGCTAAGTGTTGTAGATGAATATGTGAAAAAGAATAAAAGAGCATGTATGACTGTGTATGTATGTATGTTGTTGAAGCGAAGAAGTATACAAGGATAGGGAAGTGTAAGAAAGTTAGTGAGGATGGAATAAGTACGAAGTTGTTTTTTTGGGGGGTGGGGCGGTCATACAAACCGTTTAATGCCCACCCCTATAAGGGAATTGTGTGTGTGTGTGTGTGTGTGTATGTTTGTGTGTATGTACGTATGTACGTATGAACGAACGAACGAACGTACGTGTATGTATGTGTGTGTGTGTATGCATGTCCTTCATTTTATTAATATAGATCAAGTTTATTATAAGAGCAAGTTTATTTTAACTAAAGTGTATGGTTTCGTTGCTCCTAACCCCCACCTTGGCCTTCCACGTCTACTACAAGTTTGGCTTGTACGCATATAGTCATAATAAAGCTAATTATGTAGAGAAAGAAGGTAAAAATCTTAAATCCACCAGCAATTATGTAGAAGGAGAGTGTAAAACCATTTATTCCAAATCAACCTCTGTACATCCAACCAAGATTCAGACCCCAACCTCCCAGTCACAGTAAAACCAGACTAAATGAGCTTGAAATCTAGATACCATGCCGAGTGGTGCGGATAATATGTAGTTAATGCCGGTATTTAAGAAATGTATAATATAATATGATGTAACGAGCAATGATCCTCAAAGGTGGGAATGGATTCCCGACAAGGTGTACTATTTACGCCTATATAAACACTTATCAGAAAACAACTTGCACAATTAACTTAACAACCTTTGTGTGAAAAAACCCAATTCATACTTTAGTTTTAAATCAACCGCGCATGCGCATATTGTTATTTCTCTTCTGTCCAAGGATGGAGGTGCAATAAATACTTGATAAAACGCATTCATATATTGTCAGAGCTTTCCTCTGTCCAAAGGTGGAGGTGTAATCCTTGATAAGAACGCGTTCATATAGTGTCATCATCGCTTTCCTCTGTCCTAAGGTGGAGGTGCTAATCCTTGATACGCATATATATATAGTCAGCGTTTTCCTCTGTCCTAAGGTGAAGGTCAAATCCTTGATACGCATATATATACAGTCAGCGTTTTCCTCTGTCCTAAGGTGGAGGTGCAATCCTTGATACGCATACATATATTGTCAGCGTTTTCCTCTGTCCTAAGGTGGAGGTGCAATCCTTGATACGCATACATATAGTGGTATCGCTTTCCTTTGTCCAAAGGGGGCGTGTAATCCTTGATAAGAACGCATTCATATATTGTCAGCACTTTCCTCTGTCCAAAGGTGGAAAGGGGGGGAGGGGGACGGCAGCTGCACGACTAGCTCCTCTAAAGCTCCCGCAAGGAAGTTGTCGAGATGGAGAAGACCACGGTAAACGCCTCCGGTAGTAATCGTGACTCGAATCAGCGGTGGCGGTGAAGGACGACGAACTCTGGACCCTTCAAGGCGTAGTCTACTCACTGCCTGGCCAGTAATTAGCTCTTGAGGGGAGGAGGGGGGAAGGTTAATTCGAGAGGGTGGTCAGCGAATGCCTCGCTGCGGCTTCTTATAACCAAGATGGTAGCTAAGGTCTTTGGGGATCCCCCTCCTGTCCCCCACCTAACGGACGGTCCGTGGTACATCTAAGCCCGTTGTGTGTTATCAAAGAGAGTACATGGAAACCAAACCATCAAGAATGAACGAGTGGTTAGCACCGCATACTTACTCGGGAGGCTGGGTTAGATCCCACACGGATGAATTGAGACGATCGTATTGAGTCTATCACCGTTCGTTCTTACTTCATGCGAAGGCTAATTCAGCTATTTTCTATTTAAATAATCGTTTCAACATTCACCCGACATAAGTGGGACTATTTAGCAATTGGGACCACACTTATATAAAACAATGAACCCCTTATGTCTAGTTAGCTTTAGAACTTATATTCCACCGGGTTTCGAACCTAAAGGTGGTTCGTAAATCATCTTGAGGCAAAAGCCTCGATTTTTTCTACTACTGCATAAAGAAACTTTAAAATTTAATAATACAGGTCTATCACTTTCCTCATTCTGATGGCTTAGTTATTCTGTAAGTTTTGGTGCGCCGCGTCTTACCACCCATTCGGGTCTCCCGTTTGCTTACGTTAATAGAATAAGGTAGATATTATAATAAATGTAATCGCATTGATATGGACGGTAAGTGTGAAACCATCTAGGAAAATACAACCAAGGTGCACTTAACTGTGATTCGGACCCTAACTTCCTCATCACAGGCAAACCAGAACATTCTAGATTGATGCCTTTACCCGCGTGCCTGTCGAAGCTGGTAGCTTTACCCTCTACTTTCATGTATTCATACGCCAAGTGATCTGTAGCTGCCACATTTGATAAAATAATACTAATGATATAGTAAAATGGCAGACATGTTGACTACAAAAATTTGTTTGTATTTTCTAAAGGATGATCCAAATGTCCGTTTTAAGGACAATAAAGGTTGATTGTTGATTGTTAGATGATTGTAAGAACCCTCTAATCTTCTTGTCAACATCTGGCACTCTAACCGTGCATCCAAACTTAAAGGACACAATACGCAAGTGATCGATATCGAACACATCCATAGTTATACGTAAGACATTCAATGACTTGGCGAAAGTTGAATGTCTATATAAGGTCCAACCGATCTTTTCTGTCGTCGCCACATCATGTTCAACTTTTCATTTACGATCCCGATGAGAGCGTTTCACAATTCCTTTACATAAAATAACAGTGCTTTCTCCATCATTTAAAGTCGACAGTTACACACATATATGTTAAATACCATGTGTCAGGTGTTACGTTTTTCTAAATGCAATATAAAATTAAATAAGGTGGACAGAAAAAAATACCGAGAACCAACATGATAAGATTTCACCGGATACGCTGTCTACCAAAACCTTTCTCTGGCATCAGTCCATTTGGAATAATCTTATGTTACAAACTACGTGACTAATGGATTGGATCACAATTTAATCACAACGTTTGGAATAAATTACGTGACCAAGCGACGCGATGTTCTGTTTTATCTTGAGCATTTGGCATTTTGTTTGTCCGTCCGTCTTTTCAGATTTTTGTCAAGTGATAACTGTCAAATGCGTGGACCAAATTTAACGAAACTTAGCGTGGATATTTTTTGAACCTAGGCCAAATCAAATATGGATAGATTTTTTTATCTAATTAATTGTTCCAAGATGGTGGCCACACAAAAATCTCTCTCTTTACTCCACAAAAACTGCAAAATATGAATAACCAATTTTAAGCAAATGTGAGAGGATATTCTTTGAAAATGGGCCTAAAGATATGAGTACATAGTTCTTCAATCTGGCTATCCATTTATATAAGGTGGTTAATCAAAAGATTTTTAATTTAATAGTTCATTTCCAGTGATTTTAGTTTATAATTCTGAGCAATCAATCGAGTACATAGGGAATATTAAAAAAAAATCATTTGCTAGAATGATGTCTTAAATCCCACGAAAAGTTATTTTATATTAATTTTATGTACTATTGAAAATCTTATTTATTTTTTTCCCGTCTAACTTAATCACCAAGGGAAAAAATCAACTTAAGTTACAGGACTAAATTAGAATAGAGATCAGAAAACCAGATTGCCGAGTCTTAATAGAAAGCCCAGTCAAGAACACCCAAGCAAGATTCGAATATAGACCTTATTGGTCACTCACAATTTTGTTTTAGCACAGAGCCTGACTACCCATTAAAATTAAGCTACTTGGTTAGGAATGAGGCTATGTTAAATTTTGAGGAAGTGTACCCACATTTGTGTGGAGGGAAAGTGGAAAACAATTTTTAAAAACCCTTAGTATACCTGACCCAGATTCGAACCCCAATTTCCCCGTCATTGGCAGTCCAGTTTATTGCAAGAGTAACACCTTATATCATGCGGCCACTAAAGCGGGCGGAAAGTAATTGATTTAGGAAAATAGTAGGCCTAAATGGACCACAGTAAACGCCCGTTAAATGCTCTAGTTTGTGCGTGGAGTGTTGGTCTTTTGTCCAGTTTTTACCAGTATGCTAATTTCTAAGTGTTTTGCCAATTGAATCTAAGGTATAGGGATGGATAAGGGAGCGTTAGAGAAAGTGCAACTGCAATTGTGAATAGAAGAGATGGGAGCTTTCATGTGCACACTGTGGAGATTCATAGCTTGACCTCTAACTATTCAGTCTAATAGGTGTTATTTGACGATTTTTAAAAACACTAAAACAATTCCGAATTCATCCGCTTCCTGAATATATATTTGTGAGTTTGACAAGGTATAGAGATATATAGAGGTTTAGTCACTTGGCGACAAGATAAAGCATATTGGCGATGCGGATGAATACTAAACAGTTATCAATAGCTTTCCATTTGTCAGAAAAAGTTAAATCTACAGCTAGGAATACTTTGTAATAACGAAACTATAAAAGTTGTTTGGAAAATATGCTTCTTATACTATGTAAGTTAATATATTATTAATTACACGTTACTATCAGAATTCAAATTAGGTGGGGAAGGCTACGTTTATCAAATTTGCAATGTTTAAAAAAACCATACACATCGAAAAACGTTAGAAATATAAATCTATATTCATGGCGATATATATTTTCTCACAACGTTATAGAATTTTTATGAAGCAAACATTTTAATATTAACTTTAAGAGCTAGTGTTTGCCTTTGTCACTAAGGTGACCTTTAAAAATATCATTTTTTTATTGCCGTAAAGAGAGATTAAATTTAAATGTTACCATCGTGCCAATTTGATACACGATTGATGAGATATTAACGTGAAATACAAAGTAAAGAGCTTGAAGTGAACAAAATTATATTCCCAAATGACGTACTTATAGCGAAACTGTTCAAATAATGCGTGTTTATCTTTGCGGTGCAGGTGTCACTAAAACAAAACGTCCATTATATAATAGACTAGGTATGTATGTATGTATGTATGTATGTATGTATAGAGCCAACGCTATGTACCCTACACGGTGAATACAAATGAAGTAGCGGAGAGATGGGAACTAAAAGTAACGGTACGGTGCACCGCACAGACTTTCTCTCCATTTTATCTTAAAATAAATAAATGTGTTAAAAACTCTTTAAGAATGTGAAACGAGATAATACATGCCATTGTTTAAGATAAAGCCCACCAAAGAACGTATATGCACTGTCACAGAAGCATTGAGAAATGAGGAACCTCTCTGTCCACCAAAAATTTATTAATAATATTTAGCACCACGTCTTACTATCCGTTCGGGTTATACGCTTTAAGTACTAATTACGCTAATAGATTAGGAATTGGGAGGGTTGAATTAAAGGAAGTGAACCCGCATTTGCGTGGAGGGAGACAGGAAACCATTTAGGAAACCCCCCTCCCAGATCACCCGACCGAGATTCGAACCTCGATCTCCCCGTCCTCAGCAGTCTAGCTCAACACGACAAGCGCGTTAGCCAACTACGCCACCATGGCGGGTTCCACCAAAGAGAATAGCAATCAATTTCAATAGATTGGCCTGCTGATGACAGGGAGCTCAGGACTCAATTCCCAGTTAGGTCTACTGAGAGTAGTTTTTCTTAAATAATTTTCCCAATATCCTTCCCCGCAAATGTGGATAAATTACCTCTAAAATCCCTCTTTACTAATCACTATACCTCATTAGAGTAATTATTATACATGCTTATATCCTGAACAGGAAAAAAGCCGTGATAAAAAAAATGTTCAACTTTCAAAGATCTTCTTATATAGATTATATGTCCTTGGTCCAGGCACAGATTTATTTGATTACGAAACCCTTCCTTCACCTCTGACCAGACATCTTGTGAATGTGGGGAATGCCAGGCCTCCACCGTGTGTTCAGATTCCACGTTAAACTGTAGGTCCTCCATTTCATCTCACAATCACCCTACCATTACACATTAGCGTAAGTGCGTACAGCTCGAACGGGTAGTAAGAAGCGGTGCTAATAATAATAATAATAATAATAATAATATATTATATGTCTTTGCTTACAGCTAAAAAA
This sequence comes from Timema poppense, assembly GCA_902141375.1. Taxonomy (NCBI): domain Eukaryota; kingdom Metazoa; phylum Arthropoda; class Insecta; order Phasmatodea; family Timematidae; genus Timema; species Timema poppense. The sequence continues at coordinate 52,412 of CABFOV010001705.1, read as the reverse complement.
AGCTATTGGTTTGATAAAAATATATTTTTAATAAATGATTTTTATATGTTATAGTAGTTAATACAGCTTTACAGTAATAAGTTTTTTTATCTGAGATTATTGCGGAGATATGATCAAAATTGGAAATCTCTGCTTAAGTAAAGTATCCTCAAAGTCATTTTCATGGGGAAAATAAGAATTACCATTTTATTTGTAGTGGCAAACTGTACCTAGATATAAAAATTTGATCCTAATCGTTTAAAGGCGATTTCAAGAAAATCGATTATCTCTCTTTTTACCCTCCAGTAAACTACGCTTAATTTTAGTGTTAGATATCTGATTCCATAAAGGCATCTGTCAAAGGTGTCCTGGAATTTAATCGCAACCTTTTTTCTTCATTTAAAAAGTTTGTTAGATAATGTTACTATACTCAAGACAAATATTTTTATATGAAGAAAATTAAACTCTAGGTTTGTGCTGGAACAATATTTGATTTATTTTTGACCAAAAAATGTTTTACCAAAAAAAACTGCATAAAACACTGACCTAAACTCCCTACATCCCAGTCTTAATGTGCGACCGATAAAAGAGCCAAGTCAATAAGGTGTTGTAGCTTAGGCCCAGCTGTTTGTCACACGGGTGTCGTGGAAATGTGTAATGTACTGTACGAGGAGGGGGGCTATTGTTATAGTGTCGTAGAAATGTGTAATTGTAGTGTACGAGGAGTGGGCTATTGTTATAGTGTCGTGGAAATGTGTAATGTAGTGTATGAGGAGTGGGCTATTGTTATAGACAAATCGGAACAGACATTTATCTCACTTGGAAAATATAAGAAATACCTTGTCAGAATCAAATCTTCATGAGGTCCGATCCCGATAGTATGGTAGAAAGAAAATTATCTGGCAGATATACAAGTTACTAAAAATACTTTCTTATATTCAAACAAGGCACGTGATGTTCCTCTGTCACTTTTCATAGCTAATATTTATCCGCTTTGGTGCCAGAATGGTCTAAGCTCCATCCTAAGGCGTCATCCTCGCAATAGACTGGATATATATGAGCTATTAAAAGTGACAGAGGAACATCACGTGCATTGTTTGAATACAAGAAAGTATTGCGAGGATGACGCCTTAGAGTACCGATGACGGAGAGATAAGGTCTCGGAACCATGTTGGATGTATTGAGAGTGTTTTATCCTATATGGTGTTCGACTTTCCCTGCATGCAAATGAAGGCTCATTTCACTCTACACAACCTTCCTCATCCCTAACACATATTTGTATAGCTCGAACGGGTACTAAGACGCGGTGAGGGGAAAAGTGAAAAATAATCAATGTTATCCGAAAAACAAAGTATGTAATAAATGGTTCTTCCTACTAGAAACATTCTATACACTTTTCACGCCCTGACTATCGCAATGTTAAAACAAGAGGGCGAGAGCCTTAAAAACAAGACTCTAAAAAAAAAATTACTAGTGCGTTTAACGTCGTAGTTATTTAATCAAAGAAAAAATTGTTGGGAAAGATTTTTTTATCAGAGATAGTGTACTTGAAATTATAAATCCGGTAGAAATTTCAAATCATTGAATCCCAGAGGGAAGGGATGTATTCGTAAAGATTTTGACTATAATAGTACTGGTCTACAACATAACCAAAGTTAATGACACATTCAACCACAAAGCGCTGTAGTCGAGTGTGAGTAGATAACTGGAATAAATTTTATTGCTTTATTGGAATGCATTATGATGTTTCTGGTGTCATTCTTAGGATAAATCAGACTGAAGCGCAAACATTAAAACTTGCGATATCTCGATTGAATTTGTTCCGTTTGGCCTAAATAATTTAAAAACGGTGTACCGCACCAGTGAATTAGGTGTGACTTGTGGACACAGCAAAGTGCACAATGCATCTTTGTTCAATAAAAACACACCCGCTTCGGTGGCCACGTGGCTTAGCGCGCTAATCTCATGTTGGACTAGACTGCCAAAGATGGGGGGGGGGGGG
>CABFOV010001705.1:0-50365 GCA_902141375.1 Timema poppense | reverse complement strand
GGGGGAGATCTGGGCTCGATCCCGGTCGTGTGCATTGAAGGGGGTTCTCCTAAACAGTTTTCAACCTTCCTTCCACGCAAATACGGGTAAACTTCCTCTCAATTAACCTTCCTAATCCCTAAACCAGTAGTCCGAATTTCTTACTTACTCGTACTTACTAATATTTTAAATACTTCTGACAAAATCAAAAGCTTTTGCAGGAAGTTTTAGTTATGGTTTGCCCAAAATATATATGGTTTTAACGAAATGTTTCCAAAATGTTAAGGAAGTGGGAACAGAAAAACAGAAACTTCTACCATTAATCAGGGAACATTTGAAGTTACTTTAAGAAAAATATTAGTCTACAATTCTCTTAATTATGATTTATCGTACAACCGTTGGATCGAATGCGTAATCCATTTTCTGCTGCTCTGGCGCGCAATCGAAATAAAACAGTGTGCCGCAAAAAAAAATTAGGCTTGTTAACTGTACCGTGAAATTAAAAAGTTTGCGGAACACTGAATTAAACCATGTGCACACCCGCGTGGGTTTAAAATGATGATGAGAAATAACTGCCACATTGTGAACGAGACATGACATCCATGAAAAGCAAGCTCGCTCAGTCGATTCAATTGCCGAGCATGCACTGGGAATTATGAATGGAATGCATTCATGAGCGTATTTTTGATTTGAATGGGCGCACACACACACACACACACACACACACGGTAGACAGCTAACCAGCTTATAATGAGCCCATAGGACAGACTGCGTAATAAACGGCTACACTCGGTTCATCTTAAGGTTAAAGTAATTATTTATCATGGGCTGTTTTATCCTCGGGCGCTTAACCAACAGGACAAGTGCTATTAGTCACCCCCTGGGAACCGCCCTCTTAATTAGCTACGAATTACTCATTACCTTAACTGCTCCCACTCCACGTGTCAACTATTGATGATGCGCAAGAGCTATGTTAATTGTTGTTTTATTGCTAGTATAGGGTTAGTGTTTTTTAACGGTCTGGACCTAGTCCTAGCTACAGCGACACTAAAACTGCACCGACGCTAAAACTACACCCACACTAAAACTATACTTACATTAAAACGACACCAACATTAAAACTACATCAGCATTAGAACTACACTGACATTAGAACTACACCAAAATTAAAACTACACCAACATTAACCCCACACCGGCATTAGAACAACACCAACATTATAACTAACTATACCGACATTAAAACTACACCAACATTAGAACATCATCATTTTAACTACACCAATATTAGAACTACATCAGCATTATAGCTACACCCACATTAGAACTGCATCAGCATTAAAAATACACAAACATTAAAGCTACATCATCATTAGAACTACACCAACATCATAACAACACTTACTGAACACAGGTATTCAAGCAAGTGTTGGGGCGGAGTACTATATTAATCAAACAATGAACTTGTAAATAAAATATATCAATCTCCCCATTAATACCTATCATTTAAAAAATAGCGCTACACATATTAAAAAGAACAAGTTAATGTCAACGACACGCAACACTGCAATAGAATAGTAAGATAGGCCTGTGAGATTGAAGTTATAATGTCAGGCGTGGGATGGGTTTTATGAAAACTGTTAATATAGCGGCGACAAACCTAGAAGAATCAAATCATATTATAGTTGGTACTAAATGTATTGAGCCTTATCCAATGGTTATTTGTGTGTTTAACGAATGTGTTTCGAACAGGGAAACCGGCTGGAATCAGAATCGATAGCCGAAATTAACAGTAAGTTTTAAGGAACTGGACCCTGTACAGGAATTTAAAACATAAGTTGCTTAAGAACCAAAAAAATATACATTTTAAGGTTGGTAAAGGTACTTGTCGGTTCTTACTTTTTATAAAAAGTTATTTATAATTGCATTCTACATCTTTCTTTATGAAACTTGATTTTAATTTTAAAATACAATTTTCTCTTTTCTCAGAAATTTTTGTAAGGTACGCCTATAGCGCGTCTGAGCTACATGATTCGTAACCCAGTTATGTCTCGTCTACAACCTGTCGTACCCGCTTGTCGGAGTAGGAGTCGTAATATATCGCCTGTCTACAATCTCGTACCCGCCTCGGTGGCGTAGTTGGGTAACGCGCTAGTCGTGTTGAGCTCGACCGCTGAGGACGGGGAGATCGAGGTTCGAATCTCGGTCGGGTGAACTGGGGGTGGTTTTTCCTAAATGGCTTTCCACTCTCCCTCCACGCAAATGCGGGTTCACTTCCTTTAATCCAACCTTCCCAATTCCTAATCCATTAGAGTAATTAGTACTTAAAGCGTATAACCCGAACGGGTAGTAAGACGCGGTGCTAAATATTATTATTATTATTATTATATACAATCTCATCGAAGTCGCACTATACTTCATTCACGGGAGGAGTTTACCTCTGAAAGGTCTTTTTTCTTACCGATATCCTACTATATAATAGATTTCTGGTAGGGAAAAAAGTCCTTTTCCAGGTAAACTCCTACCGTGAACGAACAATAGTATAGTTTGTACCGTTGCCCAGGGGATGAACTTCCATTGAGGCTTTTTCAATGCCCCGATAGATGAAGTGATGGTGATAGTGATATGAGGGTGTGGAAACACTTAAACTACCTTAGGCCTAACCAACCAAACCATGGGGACCGTTGAGGTAATTCCCCTTCCAGGAAATACCAAAGGTACCAGTCGGGAATCGAAACTGGGACCCCTGGGCTTGCAGCCAGGTGCCACCGCCCAATATACCACGAGGTCAGTTATACCTCAAGTTGATGTATTATTATAATCAGTTAAAAGTTCTTCAAACCGATCCAGCGAGAATTCACGCTTTTATTGTCAACTTCGAAATAGTGATCATTGAAATTAGAAATAAGCTACCCGCTGTGTTCGATTGAGAGGAGGAAAGAATAATTGAGATTATCGCAGAAGGACCTACGCCTTGAATAAGGAGACAACCGAATGATGAGAATTTAAATTTATTGGCACAGGAAGTTTGTGATGCAGTTGTATTTCAAATAAAAGCTCACTTTGTATTCAAAAACCACTATGTGTAGAAAAGATATTTCTGTCTGAACGTAAAAAAAAGTATTTAGGTTAAGTAGTTTTGCAATGCATTTTTAATAATTGTTAAATTCCTTCACCTCTGACAAGACATCTTGTGATTGTGAGGAATGCCAGGCCTCCACCGTGGTTCGGATTCCACGTTAAACTGTATCATCTCACAATCACCCTACCATTTCACATTAGCGTAAGTGCGTATAACCCGAACGGGTAGTAAGACGCGGTGCTAATTATAATAATAATAATTGTTAAACATATGTTATGATATAGCGCGAAGTTTTTTACATGAGGTCAAAAATAGGGCTGGCTGCTTGAACATATTTTATAACCTCATTTGGATTGAATGGTACACTTAAAGAAATCACAAAGGCGTTACAAATTCTTGTAGCTATTCCTATGATTACTTGGGCAAGTGAGCGTTGTTTTTAAACTCTTTAGTTAATCCAATCGTATTTATCAAACACCATGAGTGAAGATGGATTAATAAATGCTGGCGTGTGGATTTCACGATGGAGTCTTCGACTTTAAGACAAATTATTTTTTATACTTTTATAACTTTTATAAACTTTATACTTTTTTAAAAGTGCATTATCTACATTAAATACAGGGTAGTTTAAGGTTGGTATAAGGCAAACTTTAGTGTAGGCCTATACCTTATTTGACAATTTTTAATAGAGCTCCCTTCCTTAACATCAAGAGCCGCCAATGGCTATAGTCCTTAGGAGAAATTATACTAGTGTAAACTTTAAAACTTTGGAATATCTTGCTTAATCTACATTCCATTAGAATTTATGTACAATTTTAGGGAAAAAATGTTAAAGGAAAATAGAAGAAAAATGTTTCATTGCATATCTCTAGTTGCACTGCCCATACTGCTACCCGAGCTTGATTATACAAATGATTGAAGGATGAGAAATGTTCCCACATTAGTATGGAAGGAGAGTGGGAAAACTTATAGGAAAAAAACACCTTCAACACATGTATTCAGGATTAAAGCCCAGACGAGCAAACTTGATCAGACGAGAATGACATTAGTACGCGTGGCCGAGGATTTTTTGTCTTTTTTTTTTTTTGGTCGCGGCATCTCCTTACCCGTTTGGGCTATGTTCTAACTACGGTAATGTGTAAGGGATGAGGATGTTTGAGATAAGAGGAAGTGTGCCCACATTTGGTGAAGGGAGAAAGGAATACATTTTTAGAACCACGTTTCACTAACCGTTCGGGATGTACGCTTATATACTACCTACACTAATGATTTTCGGGATTAGGGAGGTTATTTATAGGAAATGTACCCATATTTGCAATGAGGGAAAGTGGAAAGCCATTTTGGGAGGAAAAAACTCTCAGTGCACCCGGTCGAGAAAGAGTGCTTCCCAACCTTATTAGAACCACAACATAATTTTTAGAACGACAAATATTCGTGAGCCACCTAGCATGAGGAGTGAAGAGAAGAGGGTATTTTTAATTCAATTAATTTTCTTTTCCCATTTTTTTAAAATACTTTTATATTTTCAAATAATTACAAAAGTTTGACATTTCAAAACTTTTTGCGACCTACCTAAAATCTTCTCGCGACCCACTTCCTCCTTAGAACATGAGACCACCATGGTAAGTTAAGCAAGTTAATATCTTAAAAACAATGTAATATAGAAGTGTAGCCACATTGACAACAAACACGTTGATCCATTATGACAGTGATATAGTGTGAACTGTGGCATCCAAGCCATAAAGAGGTTACATATTTACATACCATAAAATTGCGAGAATCCCTCTTTCCGACAGCTTTCTTTTCTCGGTAAATATTAATTTAAAACATGTATAAAAGCTAAAACGATGCAAGAGATTACTCTCAAAATAAATTCAAAATACGTAATGCACTGTATACACAAGCGATGTTTACCTGCTGAATTTAGTACAAGAAAACTATTGTCGTGTAAACGACATTTCATGAAAACAATTTGGCAAAACAAGTAACTATCAGTAAATTATTATTATTATTATTATTAGCACCGCGTCTTAATACCCGTTCGGGTTATACGCACTTACGCTAAGTGTTATGGTAGGGTGATTGTGAGATGAAATGGAGGACCTACAGTTTAACGTGGAATCCGAACCACGGTGGAGGCCTGGCATTCCCCACATTCACAAGATGTCTTGTCAGAGGTGAAGGAAGGGTTTGGTAATCAGATAAATTTATGCCGGGACCGGGGATTGAACCCCGGCCGCCAGCATAGAAGTCTGACACCTTACCCCTGGACCACCAGGTCACCAAATATCAGTAAAACTTTTTGCATAGTTTAGCAATTTCATGCAGCTCATAGTTTTCAGCGATGAAGAACAAAAAAAGGGTGCACAGAAGAGATAAAAGCTGCCTTAGTGCGATATTACAATGTCAGTGAGAAATCTTATTTACTTATGTACGAAATCACCACCCGTGTGTATTGGAAGTTAGGAGCTGTCCCAGTGAGAGATTAAACGAAGAATCCGCGAAGTTTACTGGAGATGATGCCCTTGACATTTACAAAGGTTCACGAGACTTTATAGAAAATAGCATCTCCCCCCTTCCCCTTCCCGTAATCACTTAGCCAAGCTGATGTTCACAAGAGTTGACGAACCATGAGATGTAACGGGGACTGGAGGCACAGATTAACTTTTCAGTGCACAGAGCAAACAAGTCTTGTGTTTACATTTATAACGAGAGATCATTTGGATGTTATTGTTATGAATATATGACCTATTAAGGGGAATGTCCTCAATAGAATTTTCTCCGCGTCTCACTACCCTTTCGGCTTGTACACATTAATTCATTTTTTTTAACACCGCATTTTTTTACACGTTTGGGTTTTACGATTATGTACTAAATATACTAATGGTTTGAGGTATTAGGAAGGTTATATTTAGAGGAAGTGTATCCATATTTGCGTGGAGAGAAAGAAAAAAGAAAGATTAAAAAAAAACATCACACTACCTAGATGCGAACCTCTATCTCACCGTCATTGGTGGTCTAGTACACTGCAAAAGTAGCGCCTTAGATTTCATTAATGAAGTAGGGATTAGTAAAGTGAAATTTAGATTAATTTTACTCGCGTTTGCGTGGATTGGAAAACCCTTTAGGGAAAAATTACCTTCAATACACCCGATCGGGATTTGAATACAGATTCTAAATCATCGGATATCCTATCAATTGTTAAAATGATGCCTTTTAACCTTGCGATCACCGATTTGAGTTTTTTATTTTATTGTAATGTGTCTTTAGGGACTTTACTAAATAGCTGAATGGTTCTATTTAAAATATTATGCACGCGAGAAAAGAATAAACCTTTTTATAATTCTAAGGCAGTGTATTATGGTAGATATTTTAATAATATATTGTCTTAATAGTGTAGATAGGCCTATAACAAACGCACTGCTAAGTTTACGGATTCTCATTGCAGGCCCAACTCCGCTCCCGGCTCGCGCAAAGTATGAGAGTAGAAGGAAAAAACCTACGCGATAGCAAAAATGTGTGCAGTGCATTCGTATGTGAATGATTACTCGACAGACATTTTCCGCAGTGACGATGGGGGACAACGCGACAAAGTTTCTTGTTAATAACTACAGTATGTCCCTTTTATGACAGAATAAAGATTTGTGCACATATGAAAGAATATAGATTTGTGCACAATGCTTAGCTTTGAAGCCATATTAAAATAGTCAAAAGCGACCTTTTCAATGCAGTTTTTATTCAAATATAATTTAATATTTCAACAAGGTTCAGTATTAGGAACCTCTATTAACGCTTTATCTCCAGTAATGTTTAATCAGAAATGAGCCACGTGCAGTAGTGTTCGTGTAAATGTATGATTTCGAGCCGACTGTACCACAGAGTTGATGAACATATAATGCAAGCCCTCAATAAAGACGACACTAGATAGCAAAATTATAAGAATAAAATAGTATTTCTAATGGACTCACCTAAGCCAATAATGTTTCGGGTATCCAAATGTTGATCAAGAGTTATATTATAAAGGACCTATTAACAACATTTTGAACTGTATCAGGTTCATCACTAGTAAAATGTTTAGGCGTGTTTATCTTTTTTTTTTCATTTTGAACTGTATCAGGTTCATCACTAGTAAAATGTTTAGGCGTGTTTAATATTTACTCTTATAAAAAAAAGGATAAAGAACAAAAAAACACTACGTACATTAAATCGAACAAAATACTTTATATCCAACTTATTTAAAATAACACATAAAATTGTTGTTGTTCATTAAAGAATAAACTGTAGGTTATTTAAACGTCCACGCAGATTCTTTTAACTCGCGTGCGATATAATTTAAAAGACTCATGAGAGCGACGAATCCCACTTTCCTCGTGCCCGGCGACCGACTAGCCAAGGGTCTTCACGATGTATACACACATTCAAAGTTTAACGTCCTTGAGAGTACACTACTCAAGTCTAAACTCTGTCCTTCCTACCTCTCCCGCCTCGCTTGCTTCAAACGCAAACACACACACTTCCCCTTCCACGATACTCCCCCTCCACTTCTTCTTATCCCTCCCCCTCTTTTTTTCCAGAGACACAGCAGCGATATCTCGTGGCTGGTTCTCCTTCCTTTCTCCACGCCACCGACGCCCGGTACACACGACACCATATATTATACATATTTTTATCTACATGTTATGTATGTGTACTAATTACAATTTTGAACTATGGATGAGAAGGATTGAATTTAGAGGAAGTGTAGCCGCATTAGCGTGGAGGGTGCGTGGAAAACCAGTTAGATAAATCCGACCAGGTCAGCCTAACGTGAGTGACGCCTTAGGGCTTATACCATAAGGCCACCGAATCAGATACAATTTTTATTATCATTTCCTTTCTTTCGTGTCGAACGCTTCATTAATAATTAACGATTATGCTCTTGGAGTGGGAATTAGGAAAATAGTGTTAGAGTACCTGCATTTTCGTGGAGGAAGAGTAGAGAAGTCTATTTAAAAGGGAAAACACTCGCCAGTCCACCCAACCAGGATGTGTAACCCCGACATCCCTGTCACCGGTAAAACAGAATAGCTGAGCCTGTAATTAGTTCGTGTTCTTACCAATAAGTAGTTATATATTGTGAACAACTTTAAGCTTTAAACTTGGATGGAGAATTAATTAAACCCATAATGTTTAAATTATCGGTGATTCAGAAATAAAAAATACAACTTGAAAATCATTATTTGTTTATAGTGATTAGATAAATATTTATAATCAATACTATTTGAAAACCATACATATTGTTTTAACCGTAAATAGCCCATACAGCCATGATATTGTGCAAATTATTGAAAAGCTGTACCCAAATATTAATGTTATGATTTCATTGATTTAATTTTTTTGAGGGAAAGGATCTGGGGAAAATTCAAAAGCTCGATTATATTATGATTAACCTTTTGAAATACTTTCTCCCCCAGAATCCTACTATAAAGTAAGATTCTGGTGGAGGGAAACGCTTACCAGATGGTTATTCTTAAGAAATTCAGGCTATATCCCGGGATGGCTTATGTATAAGTCCCTCAACAGGAGATGCAAATACTTTTTTAAAATTGAATCTTTTTAGAAGAATTTAAAGGGATTTGGTAAGTAAGTGCCATTAAGACTCAAATTATCTTCTAACCTAGGAAGTGAGGAGAGATACAAAAATACATAATAATTATGTAACATGGAGGAGGAGGTTTAAAACCAAAACTCCCTTCATAGATACGGCACTTAAATATATTTTGCAATCATATATCATATGTAAACATTTAAAACCTCCATTAAATCTTTGAATCGAAAAATGTTTCTTTAAATATTTATGACCAATGAATCTCAGGGGAACGGGGTATATTCGTAAATTCTTGGATTATAATAATTGAAGTATTGACATATCTTATCCATAGCATACCTGTAAGCCTCATTGTTAACGACACATTCAACCACCAAGCGCTGTGGTAGATACTTGAATTTTAGAAGAGAACTGGAAACGTTAATTATTTACTTCTAATGCATATTATATTTATTGTGACATGAGAAATTAAACTGACGTGTAAATATTAAAACCTTGGGTGATAGCTTTATTGTATTTGTTCCATTGAAATAGTTTGAAAATGTTTATTAAAAATTTGAAGAAAAGTTTTTTGGACCAATTTCTAATACTATAACTTTTATGTCTAAAATTTTCAATCTCACATGTCCCGCGGGAATATGTATAAATTGATAAATGTATATATATATATTTATAACATTAAAAAGTTTGTAATACTTACTTATATTTATATAAATGTTTTAATATGAAAGGTTTATTAAGCTAATGAATGATCGATGATGTATGAATATGATAATATTTATAGCAAATTATCAGATAATAATGATATTGTTATAATAGTAATAATAATAATAATGATTTTGAGGACAAATGATGAGCTACTTGAATAAATAATGAGCTACTCTGATCTAAAAAACTGATATTAATGGCTGGAGGGTTCGTCGTGCTGACCACATTACACCCTCTCTCTACAAGTGTTGGCACTATCATTTCTAACGGTGACGATCACTCGGTCGATTAAACTCACTTGCGGGTTAACGCCATTGCGTTTTCTTTTTTAGCTTTTAATACATATTTTATTCATATTTTTGTTAATCAAGTTACTTCTATTAAGTTAAAAATATATATTAATTATGAACCATTTTATTATATGGTTTCATGTAAGTCATAGGGTTAGACCTACACATTAAGTTTACAAAAAGTTGTATCGTGTGAGCCGGGCTTTGCATGACAAGATGTTGTCCCTTCTCCTCTCTCCCTCCGTCACTTCTCCAGCTCAACAACGCTACACACTCGGTATACCTGCGCTCAGAACTCAATGCCTGGATGGAAGGTTACCTCTTTACACCAGTCCCTCCCTTAGAGCACAGCCTTATGGTCGACTTATGTATAGTTTGACATATACATGAAAGCTCTAAAACTATATAATGGAAGTCAGGTGAGAAGAAAAGTTTTTTGAAATATAAACATATTTTTTTGCAGTCAACGATGATAGCATTTCACAATATTTTTAATGTATTTTATAAGTATTGATAGTATATATGTCGTATTAATGTGTATAAGTATATCTAGTAACTTATCTCGCTATCAAATAAGGCTCTTCCTATTAAGAGTGTTCATCATAGCAGGTCCAACTCGGCTCCCGGCTCGCGCGAGGTATGAAAGCTAAAAGGAAAAGAAAAAACCTACGAACTGGCAGAAATGTGTGCAGTGCATTCATATTTGAATGATTACTCGACATTTTCCGCGGGGACGATGGGGGATAAAGCGACACAGTTTCGTGTTAATAACAGCAATGTGTCCCTATTAAGAATTTGTGCATAATGCTTAGCTGTGAAGACATTCTAAAATAGTCAAAAAACCTGCCTTTTCAATTCAGGTTGTATCTAAGCATCATTTAATATATTTCAACAATGTTCAGTATTAAGAACATCTATTAGCTCTTTATCTTGATTAATGTTTAATCAGAAATGAGCCACGTGCAATAATATTCGAGTAAATTTACAATTTCTAGCGGATTGTACAACCGAGTTTATTGGCATGTGATGGCCTGATGCACGCTGGACTGTATCTCTCCGACTCTAGATCAAATGAAGATAAACGTATAACAGCATTGACCTGCTTCGGTGGCCACATGGTCTAAGCCCTAAGGCGTCACTCTCATGATAGACCGGACTGCCGATGACGAGGAGATCGGAGTTCGAATCCCAGTCGGGTGTACTGAACGGGGTTTTCAACTCTCCTACAACATAAAAATGAGTACATTTTCTCTTAATACTACCCTCCTCATCCGTACCCTATAACCGTGAATATGTGGATCGTCCAAACGTATCAGATGTGGCTTGGCTTATGGATCTATAAAAGTAGAACTAGTTTTTTAAATATCATATGCGTTTCTTACTACTTCGCTCTTATGTATATCTAACTGGCGTCGTATTATCAGAACACCTGGCTGCTAACCTAAAGGTCTCGGGTTCAATTCCAAGCTGGTACTGGGGGATTATTCTCGAAAATCTAATAATTCCTATGATCAGCAGGGTTTGGTTAACTTGGGCCTAAGTTTGGTTATAATCTTCGTTGACTCTACCCCGTCATATTCACTATCACCATAACCGCACCTCATCGGGACATAAAAAGAGACTCCACGAAAAGGTTGTACGATTAGTACATTCGGGCGTCCTCTGGGCAATCTTTCATCTAAGCTACAGATTAGTATAGCACCGAAATGTCATTATTATTATTATTATTATTATTATTATTATTATTATTATTATTAGCACCGCGTCTTACTACCCGTTCGGGTTATACGCACTTACGCTAATGTGTAATGTTAGGGTGATTGTGAGATGAAATGAAGGACCTACAGTTTAACGTGGAATCCGAACCACGGTGGAGGCCTGGCGTTCCCCATATTCACAAGATTTCTTGTCAGAGGTGAAGGAGGGGTTTGGTAATCAGATAAATTTATTCCATGACCAAGGATTGAACCCCGGACCCCCAAGACAGGAACGAATAAGCTAAATGGTTTTTATTCATAGTGTGTATATGGGTGCATAAGTAAATATATTATGTCAGTACTATTTTACAAAATTAATCTATGATTCGATATTATAAAATCTATTTGATATAAATATATACCAATCATGGATAGAAACCAATATTAAAGATAAAACGAAGCATTCTAGTAGACAAAGAATAGGTTCTCAATAGTGAACGACAAACACAGACAGCTTATCAGATACTTTCAGATGTTTTAGTCCTTAAACGTACACTCCGTTTATCCTAAAGTTAGCAAGCTTACCTTGACGTGTTTCATTATGGCCTACCTCATAATATAGAGCCATAGTGTAATTCATCAAGATAAACAGAGTTAACCTTAATGCAATGGTAAATATTAGAAAAAGTATTTTAGATACTTTTGACTAATTCTTACTGCCAAATGACCAGCTCTGTGGTCTAGTTGCTACAGATCCAGAGATTCCTGGTTCAATCCCCGGTACTTACAAATTTTTCTGTAAAGCAGTGGGTCTGGAACGGTGTCAGACTTAGCCTCGTGAGGACAAATTAAGAGTGACTTGAATAAAAAAAAAGTACGGTAGTGGCTCCTATCTAGAAAACTGAGATTAATGATCTACAGGCTCATTATGCTGACCACATGACACACACTATCCTCAGATGCTGGCCTGATCTTCGCCCACCGACGGCAGCCGCTCTGCCGATATAACTCGCTTTGGGGCTGACACCATGGAGGTTCCTTAGAGACACATAATATTAACAGTAAACATTTTTATAACAAATTAGCTGTATTGTTTTATTTCATAGAAGACTCTTATTTTGATTGAAATCTCATTTCCAAAGGTAAATAATAAATAAGGGGAGCTACAGGACACCGGTTCGAAGTAAGCTGCGTACATATATATAACCGCGACTTACTACCAGTTCTGGATATATACATTTGTACTAACTATGGTGGTGTGTTTGGCATGAGGGAGGTTGAATCCACCATTTAGGAAAAACCATCCTTGGTACCCCTGAGTGGGATTCAAACCCTTATCTTTCCGTCATTGGCGGCCCGTTTAGTGCGAGAGTGACGACGCCTTAAGTCTTAGATCGTGCAGTCATTGAAGTGGGTAGTAATATAATTGATTTTGTTTATATAAACTAGTATTAATGAAGCAAATAGCCGAAACTATTGTTAATGCATTTTAGTGGGGTATATGATATATATGAGGGACTATCCCCACTAAAATGCATTAACAATGGTTTCGGCTATTTGTTTCATTAATATATGCAAACCCTGTACAATTATATATATAATTGTCGAATGGCTGCAAAATTGCCAACTACCGAGTCACTAATGGCTGCGTTGTCTGATGGCTGTGATCTTAGTTAATCACATGTTTATAAGCTGACGACTTCTGCACGTCCATCTTAGACTCTGCCTTAAACTATGAGTGAAGAATGACCCTGGGTACGGGACCAATCCTGGATAGCTCAGTGGTAAGAGCATTGGCGTACTAAGCCAAAGGTCCCGGGTTCGATTCCCGTGTCCAGGTGTCATTTTTCAATTTTCAGAATATGTAAACTAGTATTATTTAGGTAAGGTAAACAAACTCTCAGCTCTGTGTTTGCATGATAGAAGCTCGGTGTTAGTCTAATTGTTGTAGGTATCTTAATGGACGCCTGGATTTAGAAAGGGCACTTTAAATAGCTTAGTAATTATAAAATATCGAAATACTGACCTTGAAAGATAACTTAATTTCGTTCCTTTGATGAGGTATTGACCCTCATCAGTGGTCACGCAGACTGTACGTCAAGCTCGCCTAGTGACAAGGAGGTCGGGTCTTGAATACTGGCTGGCCTAAGCAGCTTCCAATCATCCCACAATGTAAATGTGGGTACACTTACTCCTAATAAAACCACCTTATTCCCTACCTCATTAGTGTGATCAAATGTGGAGAGTCCAGATGTTTAGTAAGACGTGATTTATTTTATAAAACATTTGAAGTTGTGTGATCAGGTCCTACTCTCGCATTAAAGTCACTATATTATAGAACGGAAATATTTCGTCAACATTTTTTTTATCTCTACCTCTACCTCTACAGGTTTCAAGCATTAGAATCAATGTTACAGAGTAGGGACGAGGAAGGAAGCAGTTTATAAGTATTCTACACGCACTTGCGTGGTAGGAAATTGGGAAAAACCACCATCAGTAAACTCAACCTGGATTCAAGCTCAGATTTTCCCGTCTCCAGCAGGCAAGTCTAATACGAGAATGACGCCTTAGACCATTCAGCCACTGAAGCGGGTTTCATCAATATTGCTGTAGATACCATCAAAGTACCATATGAGACAGTGGGAATTTATGGTTTTCGTATTGTTTCTCGAAATTCCGTTTTATTAGTAAAAATAAAAATAGCAAACGAGATATACCAATATTATTATTATTATTATTATCTAATAAAATTAAAACTAAATGATACTTGAAAGGGTACAACAATATTATCATGATTTCCAGTAACTATTGTAAAACAATTGCTCGAATTTAATTGAATAAAACACCTATTTTGTAATAAAACAAATTATTTTATTACTTTCATTCTGCCCTTTATTCATTTTACTTAAATTTCATGAAAACGTTTATGTTATGTTGTACATAATATATTGTAAATTAAGTTGTATATATGTGCCTTATTAAAAAAAAAATCTCAAAACCTAAATTATTTGTCAGAGAAAGAAAATAATATTATTTCATTGAGAATGTTTAGTAAACCTTAGAAAGTTGCCAAACTTTTCTTACTAAAATATAGTCCAATTATCACAGGGTTGACAGCTAGAAAAATTATTAAAGCTAATTTCAAGTAATGTTGTACCAAGCCACTAGTGGTATATAAAATCAGTACATTTTTTAATAATACTAACAAAATATTAAAATGTTATCAATATTGGATATTAAAAATAGCATGTTCAGATTTTCTAAAAGGCCTTTACTAATAAAATTGTACCATATCACCACGTAAAAAATTCTATACAAAAGGAATCTTGACAAACATATATTTTTTACAACTTTTATGCATTTTTACAGCCCTCTACTCTACTATATTCAGTCTACCGTGCTCTTTAACACCCTCCCATCCATCGTACAGGGGCTGTACCCACAAACAACGCTGCCACATATTTAAAATAAAACATCCCCCCAAATTGTTCCTTTAAGAATGTGAGGCATTCCACAAATCAATAAATTATATTTTAAGCAGCCAGGGCAGATCGATCATAATTTTGGGCCTGGGTGAACTTTTATTTTGGCACTCTCTCCTTTATTACACATTAATTGTGGACCAAACATTGTTTTATAACCTTGAAAGTAAAAATATAACATAAAAATATCATGAATCTAGGTTGTTTATCTTGATTAATTCCAATTGAGTTTGTATACAACTTATATAAAATATTTATTTGCCGTGGGCCTTTTAAATATGAACAAGATGATGGTTTTAAAATTTCTGTAAATAATTTATTTCCTCTAGCAATAGAGTAAGTAAATATTCGAGGAGAAAAACTATTTTAAGAAATTAAAGACTCCCGCTCTATCATTATTTTATTTAGATTCAATTTCGCACAATTATTATTTAAGACAAGAGTATAAAGTTCTTGTAGGCACCACCATTGAGCATTTGCTTATTATTTTAATTATGTTAACGGAAACTAAAACCCTTCACGAAACAGTTTTGACACAACGCATTTCAAGGGCTCTGCAGTTTGCTGTCTGAAATTGGGAAGCAAGTGTACCAACTAAAAAGGCATAAGATTTTTTAGCAGTGACACAAATCGTAATGAAATTTTAAAGGAAAATAATACATTAAATAATATGTCTAAACAATTTACGCAGGTTTTTAATTATATGTATTTTTAGCACCGAGTTTGGATTATATCATAAGCATACGTATAAAAACATGAGTGTGTTAAAAATGAGGAAGGTTGGATTTAGAGCAAGTGTACCCGTATTTGCGTGGAGAAAGAGTGGATTGTTCTTAGGAAAAACCCTCTCAGTTAGCTTACAAGTGACCAGGATCCGAACCACAATCTCTACGTCATCGACAATCAGCTTTGCGATAGTAATATCCTATGGACTGTAGAGCATGCGCTCAACAAACCGACTCATGTTTTTAAATATAAGTTAATACCATTTTTGTTTATTTGAGACAGTATCGATGGCACAGAGCACAGCGCCCCGGGAGGTCGCCCACTTCACCCACCTTTTGAGGCGGCCCTGTTAGCAAGTATAGTCACAAAATTTACTAATTTAAAAAAAATATAAAACATAGCGTGACGAAAAATTGGAAAGGAACCCATTAAATTATTATTCCGTTGTGATTTAAAACAGGATTTAGTTTTTTAAAGGAGTTTGTGACCTTGTGTTTATCGAATAGTTTAACTGTTGGTTATAGTGTAAGAGGAGGGGAGGTTTGTACTAACATGTGTGAACGCTTTTCCGTCTGTCTGGCATTGTGGTCGATCAGGTGGTCGAGACGATTTTATTAGAGGTCGCGCGCGGTCCACGATCGGGCACTCCTGGAGATACCAACACAACAAAAAACGAAACAAAACAACGACGAGACGTTCAGACAATGTAACTGCTTGTACAATGTTGACTTGAGAAGATGCCAAGAAAAACTTCACGCAATTATTTCCTATCACGTTTTTGAACTACATACAATGTTCTGAGTCTGTTTTATCTGTTTTCTTTCGCAGGTAATTGATCGAAAAATGTGTCTTCTTGTAGGACATTGAAAATAATGCTGCAAAATAAAAAAAATTTAAATACATTATTTTATGTGTTTCCTGTTGATGATCATTTCACATGGACATTAAAAATAGTTGAACAGTAAAAGATTATACCCCCTTTGGTGGTAACATGGTATAAGGCGTCACCTTTGCAATAGACTAGACTTCCAATGATGGAAAGTTTGAATCCAGGTTGGGTGCAGTCCTACTGAAGGTTGATTTTCCTGAATAGTTTTCCATTCTCCTTCTACACAAATACGGATACACCTCTTCTAAATCCAACCTTCCTAATCCTTAATACCTTAGTGCAATTAGTTCATAGGCGTATAACCCGAACAGGTAGTAAGATGCGGTGCTAAAAAAAATGTAAAAGTTTATAAATATAGCTTCAACGAGGAGAAAGGGGAAAGAAATGTAACTGCCTATCAATTCAATATAGGTCATTTGTAAAATTAAGACATCTGAAACATTTTATTGTAGAAAATAGACATAGCTCACATCACATTAAAGACTCAGAGTGTTTGCGTCCTTATAAATTCAATAGACTATTTGAATTTTCAACATTTAAAATTATTATTATTATTATTATTATTATTATTATTATTATTATTATTATTATTATTATTATTATTATTAGCACCGCGTCTTACTACCCGTTCGGGTTATACGCACTTACGCTAATGGGTAATGGTAGGGTGATTGTGAGATGAAATGAAGGACCTACAATTTAACGTGGAATCCGAACCACGGTGGAGGCCTGGCATTCAACACATTCACAAGATGTATTGTCAGAGGTGAAGGAAGGGTTTGGTAATCAGATAAATCTGTGCCGAGACCGAGGATTGAACCCCGGAACATTTAAAATCCTTTGTTTTAGATTTAGATTTCAAAAACACGAAACATAATATATGTTTTGACACAAAATGAGAGATTGTATAAATTATAGTTAAATCAACCACATCGGTGAGCATGAAGGCTTAGGCGTCAATCTCATGAAATGTGGTTTGCCAGAAATGAGATCAGGGATCGAGTCCCGTTTTGTGTGTACTGATAATACATTTTTTTACATTATTCTTCTACTTAAAGGCAGGTACATTTCCTATAATTCTTACTTTATCCATCCCTATCCCATTGGTGAAAATAAGCGGGTGGTTTCGATGAGTAGTAAAACAAGTTTTGAAACTTCCTAAATATTTCATGTTTTCTAGCATTTTATATGAAAAGTTATAAAATATATATTTTCATTGTTTTCTATTTAATTCTGACACAACAAATTACTAAAATCTTAAAAATAATTATCGCTATAGGTGTTCTTAGCATAATAGCAACAATTATAAATAAATCAAATAGTATATACTAATTTACTCACAAGGGAGGACAAGAGACGATCAACTTCTATACCTCACTCACTAGGGAGGACAAGTAAGGATCAGCTTCTATATCTCACTCACAAGGGACAAGCGAGTATCAACTTCTATATCTCACTCACAAAGGACAAGCAAAGATTAGCTTCTATACCTCGCTCACTAGGGAGGACAAGTAAGGATCAGCTTCTATATCTCACTCACAAGGGACAAGTGAGGATCAGCTTCTATATCTCACTCACAAGGGACAAGTGAGGATCAGCTTTTATATCTTACTCACAAGGGACAAGCGAGGATCAGCTTTTATATCCCACTCACAAGGGAGGGCAAGCAAGGATCAGCTTCTATATTCCACTCACAAGGGAGGGCAAGCAAGGATCAGCTTCTATATCCCACACACCCGCCTCGGTGGCGTAGTTGGCTAACGCGCTTGTCGTTCTGAGCTCGACCGCTGAGGACGGGGAGATCGAGGTTCGAATCTCGGCCGGGTGAACTGGGGGTTGTTTTTCCTAAATGATTTTCCACTCTCCCTCCACGCAAATGCGGGTTCACTTCTCTCTAATTAAACCTCCCCAATTCCTAATTCATTAGAGTAATTAGTACTTAAAGCGTATAACCCGAACGGGTAGTAAGACGCGCTGCTAAATAGTACTAGTAGTATAGTATAGCCCACACAGGTAAAATCAGAGGGTTGGCAAATTAAATAAAAAATATGTAAATAAAATCCAGGAGCTGAAGAGTAGCTGAAAAACAAAATATTAAGTTTGAGGGTTTCTAGTGATCATTACAATCAGAGTCAAGGTCATTGATAGGCTACGTGCAGGGTTATATTATGGCATGCGCCCCTTATTCGTTATCACTATCATTCTCATATACGAGTTTATATAATATGGTGTTTAGTCTGGTGTTTACACAGGACGGAGGGGTTGAGTGGTGGTGCGTAGCCCCTGCACTCCTCTCTGGATCCACCCCCGAGCTTCTGTTGGACTCCCTTAAATCCGACATCGCCAAAATATGGTATTATGTGACATGTCATTGCAGTGACGCATAAATGATAAGATAGCGCTTGACTTTTAACAAATTTCAAACGGACTCACCCCCCCTTTTTTTTTTGCCGTCTCAAACTTGCAACTGACCGAAGTTACAAAGTCATGCAGACAAAGACAGACGATGTTCAGAAGAAACCATGGCTAATGAAAGCAGGACCTCTATATTTTTCATGCACGATAGCTTGTTACAACAGTTGGTTCATGTTGGCAACATTCTACGCGGAAATGAGAATAAAAAGGTTAAAAGGCATCGAACCAGTACATGTTTGGTACTCCTCACTACACAAACAATGGTAGCAAAAACAAATTAAAAAAACAACAAAAATGATTCATGGTTTGAAAGAACATCCTTTTTGAAAGATTATACCTTTTTCAAGAATTATATGCTATGAATATAAAAAAATTAGTAAAAATGTGATTTGAGCAGCAGTGAATCCAGAAATATACATGGGTGACGGGAAAATAGGGAGGGAGGTAGATAATACATACAAAGGCCATTATTTTTCAACTATTTTCTAATTTTAAATTTTAGGTTGGAATTTTAGCCTGTATGCCACGATGTCGTCTTGATTGCAAACAGTCTTGATTGTGAACACGTGGGTACCTGAAGAGTATGATCTGCTTTCGACATAAGATTAGGAGTCTACATTGCGGACATGCGGTGTTTGCTATGCCATCCCACCCCTAATTTGACAATAGGTGCGGCCCAAGGGTGCTTGTATAAAAAAACTGTTCAAATGAAAGTCAACCAGACTATTTTATGTTATTAAAAAAAAATTGCCAAAATTTTTTCTCTATAAGTAGACATAGATAGTGATAGAAAGTGTGATTGTCTATCTATTACTATTTATGTGATTGTTAGCAAACTTATCTTATCAGATAAGGTTTGGTAAATTGACCAAATATGTTACATATTAAAAAGGTTTTTATGACTACAAAGAGATATTTATAATTATGTTCATTAAATTACAATTCACCTCTGACAAGACATCCTGTGAATGTGGGGAATTCCAGGCCTCCACCGTGGTTCGGATTCCACGTTAAACTGTAGCTCCTTCATTTCATCTCACAATCACCCTACCATTACACATTAGCGTAAGTGCGTACAACCCGAACGGGTAGTAAGACGCGGTGCTAATAATAATAATAATAATAAAATTACAAAATGATAAAACAATAATTAAATACCCGCCTCGGTGGTGTAGTTGGCTAACGCGCTTGTCGTGTTGAGCTCGACTGCTGAGGTCGGGGAGATCGAGGTTCGAATCTCGGTCGGGTGAACTGGGGGTGGTTTTTCCTAAATGGTTTTCCACTCTACCTCCACGCAAATGCGGGTTCACTTCCTCTAATACAACCTTCCCAATTCCTAATCTCCACTCTACTGGACATGTGGTCTCAGGCTTCATTTAGACTCTTAATGGCATTAGTAGACGTTGACGGGTTGGTCTAGGTTCTAGTCTCAGCTGGGTGCAATAGAGGTGTGTTTATACGATTCAATTCTTCCCTATAATTTCCCTATTTCCTGTTCCTTCTAAAGGGTCACCCACAAACCACGTAACACTGTTGATAGGGGGAATGGGGAGCTTTATTGTCCAAATGGCGTTACATGGGGGGGAAACAGAGTTGATCAGTCTTACGTAACACAGATCTTATACTTATAAAATATAATGTTGAAAAGTCTTATGTTTTTTAAATCGTGTCTTACTACCCACTCGGATTATACGCCGGTGTATTAATTACACTAATGGTTTAGGGATTATGAAGATTTAATTAGAGAGAATTCACCCGCATTTTCGTAAAGGAAGATTGTAAAACCATTTTGGAAAAAAAAAACTGTGCACCCGACCAGGATTGAGCCCCGATCTCCCCATCTTTGGCAGTCTAGTCCAACAATAGATTACCACGCTAAGCCACGTGGTCAAACTATGCTAATGAGTTATAGATGAGGAAGATTAAATACGAAGGGTTCTGGGCAAAAACATGATAACCCTCATTTGATGACAACATATGTTAGTAGGGATTTCTGGTTGCATACCACTTGAACTACGAGTTGATTTAATAGTCAGTCAAGACCTTGAGGATAACTAACATCCATGAATATTTTACCTATTTTGTATAGCAAGATTTCAGGACTTTATAGACGTTTAAATAGGAAAGTAACCCATCTAAAACTATTAGAGCTATCATGTGTTTGCCCCTACCTATAAAGGAAGTGTACCCACATTTACGTGGAGGGAGAGTATAAAACTATTTTTTTAAACCACCCTCAGTTCACCAGGCCAGGATTCAAACCCCGATTTCTTAGTCATCGTTGGGCTAGTCTATTGCAAGGGTGATACCTTAGCTGTGGCCACCGAATCAAGTAGAAAAAAATCATTGTTTATGTTTTTCACGGTTAATAAATATGCTTATAAGTTATAAATAGCTTCCACTTCTGAGTTGTTTAAATGTGAGACTCTCTTTTAGTGTCACAAAAGCTTCCCTATTGAATAATGTTATTTAATCTTGTTGTGAAAGGTTATTTAACAAAGGTTGGGGACAGACTAAATGTCTAGTTGGTGTTACATTTGTGGGAAGCGAACGTAAAAAAAGATTATCAGAAATAGGTAAATGGTTACTGGATGACCTTAAATCAGGTTGGTGGTGGAATGGAATGCAAGTTGAGGTTAGTATTAATGTGTTTTTTTAATGTGTGGTCAAAATAAATAAAATAATGTTCCAGTAGACAAGTTAAGTTTAATTTTCTACACATGGTATTATCTACTATACATCCACCCTCCATTCTTTTGGCCTTTAAGCCTCATTTTATTGTTTCCCCCGAATTAATTAATTAAATCATTAACAAATATTTTTTCCACCCTATTTTACTATGCAACTGGTTCGTATGTAGCTTAATTTCACTAATAGGTGTGAGGAAGGTGAAATTCTAGAAAATGTACCCTCACTTGCACGGAGAGATTACGTGATCAACAATTAAGGTAAAAACACCTTCACTTAAACAGCCGAGATTCAAACCCCAACTACCACGTCTTTGACTGCAAGCCAACCAACCTCTGTGACTTTTTATTCGCTGAATCGTTGAGAGTGTACCTAACGAGTCCTGCCGTGTGTTAAAATAATTAATTAGTCGAGTTGAGTAATGCTTCACAAACCAGTTTGAAAGTTTTCATTTGGAAACATCACGTATAATGATTTTTGTTGCGCTATTTAGCTTGTGCTTTCTAAACACGGGGTCATGTCAGTACACAGATTCATAATTAAGGTAGAATTTTGTTTGGAAAAAACTTTTAAAGAAGATTCGAATATATTTTTTTCTGTCGACATTAATAATGTTTTACCATGTTATTAAATGTTTTCAAAAATTATAGTTGCAGATCACATAAGTTATTATGAATATATAATTATTTTTGTTTAACTCTTGTAACTGTCAAAAATAGTTTCTTCCTATTCTAATTGGACTATAGTTTCCTTAATTTTTAAATTTAGAGTATTGGCCTTGCATTTTTTGAATCAATTGCAGCTTATAAACGAACTTAACTCTCGAACAAAAATAATATCCAGACCTCGGCCGTTAATAGCTCCGAAAAAGGAAACCCGAATTTTATCCGTGGTAAATTTTTTGGCCATTCCAGGAATCAAACTCATGATACTTTCCTAGGTATACACGCTACCTAGTGAGCCAAAATGCCAATACAACCATAGCTTAACCTTGTAATAATAATACTTTCAGGTTACAAGAGAAAAAAACGGGTTTTGCGTAGCTCTGTTAACATGTGAGATGGATCCTATTGTCTCCTAAAAATATAATAAGGGCCTGTTTCACAGTAAATCTTAGTACGCCTCAAGTGCTGCTCTATACTAAATACAAGATGACATCTATCTATACCAGAATAGAAAGGGCCAGTTTCATAGTCAGCCTCAAGTACAGCTCTACACTAAATACAAGACGATACCTACCTAGACCAGAATAGAATAGGCCAGTTTCATAGTTAGCCTTAAGTACATCTCTATACTAAATACAAGACGACATCTGCCTAGACCAGAATAGAATAGGCCAGTTTCATAGTTAGCCTTAAGTACATCTCTATACTAAATACAAGACGATACCTACCTAGACCAGAATAGAATAGGCCAGTTTCATAGTTAGCCTTAAGTACATCTCTATACTAAATACAAGACGATACCTACCTAGACCAGAATAGAAAGGGCCAGTTTCATAGTCAGCCTTAAGTACATCTCTATACTAAATACAAGACGACATCTGCCTAGACCAGAATAGAATGGGCCAGTTTCATAGTCAGCCTCAAGTACAGCTCTACACTAAATACAAGACGATACCTACCTAGACCAGAATAGAAAGGGCCAGTTTCATAGTTAGCCTTAAGTACATCTCTATACTAAATACAAGACGACATCTGCCTAGACCAGAATAGAATGGGCCAGTTTCATAGTCAGCCTCAAGTACAGCTCTATACTAAGTACAAGACGACATCTACCTAGACCAGAATAGAATGGGCCAGTTTCATAGTCAGCCTCAAGTACAGCTCTATACTAAATACAAGACGACATCTACCTAGACCAGAATAGAATGGGCCAGTTTCATAGTCAGCCTCAAGTACAGCTCTATACTAAATACAAGACGACATCTACCTAGACCAGAATAGAATGGGCCAGTTTCATAGTCAGCCTCAAGTACAGCTCTATACTAAATACAAGACGACATCTACCTAGACCAGAATAGAATGGGCCAGTTTCATAGTCAGCCTCAAGTACAGCTCTATACTAAATACAAGACGACATCTACCTAGACCAGAATAGAATGGGCCAGTTTCATAGTCAGCCTCAAGTACAGCTCTATACTAAATACAAGACGACATCTACCTAGACCAGAATAGAATGGGCCAGTTTCATAGTCAGCCTCAAGTA
Organism: Timema poppense; assembly: GCA_902141375.1. Classification (NCBI taxonomy): domain Eukaryota; kingdom Metazoa; phylum Arthropoda; class Insecta; order Phasmatodea; family Timematidae; genus Timema; species Timema poppense. The sequence continues at coordinate 26,615 of CABFOV010001705.1, read as the reverse complement.
CAGCTCTATACTAAATACAAGACGACATCTACCTAGACCAGAATAGAATGGGCCAGTTTCATAGTCAGCCTCAAGTACAGCTCTATACTAAATACAAGACGACATCTACCTAGACCAGAATAGAATGGGCCAGTTTCATAGTCAGCCTCAAGTACAGCTCTATACTAAATACAAGACGACATCTACCTAGACCAGAATAGAATGGGCCAGTTTCATAGTCAGCCTCAAGTACAGCTCTATACTAAATACAAGACGACATCTACCTAGACCAGAATAGAATGGGCCAGTTTCATAGTCAGCCTCAAGTACAGCTCTATACTAAATACAAGACGACATCTACCTAGACCAGAATAGAATGGGCCAGTTTCATAGTCAGCCTCAAGTACAGCTCTATACTAAATACAAGACGACATCTACCTAGACCAGAATAGAATGGGCCAGTTTCATAGTCAGCCTCAAGTACAGCTCTATACTAAATACAAGACGACACCTACCTAGACCAGAATAGAATGGGCCAGTTTCATAGTCAGCCTCAAGTACAGCTCTATACTAAATACAAGACGACATCTACCTAGACCAGAATAGAATGGGCCAGTTTCATAGTCAGCCTCAAGTACAGCTCTATACTAAATACAAGACTACATCTACCTAGACCAGAATAGAATGGGCCAGTTTCATAGTCAGCCTCAAGTACAGCTCTATACTAAATACAAGATTACATCTACCTAGACCAGAATAGAATGGGCCAGTTTCATAGTCAGCCTCAAGTATAGCTCTATACTAAATACAAGATGACATCTACCTAGACCAGAATAGAATGGGCCAGTTTCATAGTCAGCCTCAATTACAGCTCTATACTAAATACAAGACGATACCTACCTAGACCAGAATAGAATGGGCTAATTTCGCATATCAAATTGGCCCATTCTTTTCTGATCTAGGTAAGTGTCGTCCTATATTTAATGTAGCGCCAAAAGTGAGTCGTGCTCAATCTGATTAAGAAACTAGCCCTAAGAACGTGTTTGCACAGGGGAACTTTCAGTGGCTGACACGTTCCATTCCCACTGGCCAATTTACTTATGTATAGAATTAAATTGGTTCATTCAAAAGGGCCACTGCAGTGGAGAGGGCAGAAGTATGTAGCTGGGCAGAAGCTCGCCTACAATACCACTGACCCCATGACGCGTTAGAATCACTATTAACCAGCAGACCTTTGTTTTGCATTGGTGGGGTTATAAGGAGCCACTGACGCCAGCCATCCTATTTTGAATGATTTTGTCAAGCATTGTGAAGCTGTGATCACCATGCTGAGAGCCACCCACTAGTGTAGTAGTGTAACTCCGCGCTTAACATCTTTCACCAAACTAGTTTATAGACATTCTAAAGCACCGAAAAAACATTTCACCATTTCGTCTCAAATCTTCGTATAGCGAATGGTAAAGTCCTTTTGATGATCTTTCAATAAACAAAGGATGAATATGCTTTGCTCGGTTTCGGTTGAACTTCTTCCTCAACAGAAGAAAAAACAACAGCTCAATATCCTCGCACGTCTCCATCTTAGCTTCGACTGCTAAACACATTACAGTGGCTGCCATCAGCGACTTCAGTGCCCAGTGACTGTGGCCCGAGTCAATCACTGAAAGTGGCCACTTGTAAACTTGCACTGACTTTGGTTGGAAAGCTAGTTTAGAAAGGTCAAACATATTTCTTTGCGGCCAACATTTACATAACTATATTTACTTTATTAGTGTATTTAATACGTGTTGATAGAAACCATAAAAATTGACAATTGCAGATAACATGAGCTGCTGTAAGAATATATTAAAATGGTTTTAGTAACTTTAATAACTATCAGATACTGTACTCCTCCCCAAATCAGGGTAATCAGCCTTCTAAGGGGTCAGCCAAATGTAGTCCTGATGATACGGGGATGGGGGTAGCTCTGATTTCCACATGGTGCTACATGGGGGTAGGGTGGGTACATCCCAGTGCTACGTAACACAGCCCATGTACTTAAATTATAATGTTGAAAAACAACATTGTTGCACAAGTTCTCACTGTTAGTAAACTCACTAATAGATAAATATTTTGAACCATTTTAAATGTGAGCCCCTTTATTAGTGTCGCAAAAGCTTCTCGATGAAATATTCATATTCACTCTTGATGTGAAAAGTTACGTAACACAAGTTAGATAGCCGAGGGTTCAGTTTAAGTGTATTCTTATTATTACATCGGGGAGAGGTAGTAAAATAATGTTACGTGGTTTAGGGATGAACCCTCAAACATCTGACCACGATAAATACTAGCCTCGTAGCCGTCATTGGTTCTTAATCATTCGAAAGGGTTTGAGGAGAGGGAGGATAGAGATGGGTGCGACAGAACGAGACCATTTTCACTTTATATTTGAAAATATCTGAATTAAAGGTGACGGGGAAGTTGGGGTTTTCAGGTAAGCGCCCACTGGGTTGGTCCCACACGGACCGCAAGGACGGAACGGAAAGTACAACTAATTCTTATCATTATTTGTTACCGAGATGCGCCCACTATGTCGGTACCGCCGGCAACGGACTCTCCACAGTTCCGCCATTTGACAGAAAGTCCGGGCGAGTGAATTAAAATCAAGTGCGGTTCGGAATTTTTGGCGTCATCTTCAACCAGATCAGGAAATAATGTGTAATATTCGGCAAACATAAGTGTTTTCCTGTTGATTTTGTGAACCCAGAATTGTCGTTTCCTACATTTTCTTCTCTCCTCTTTAATTAAAAGGAAACTAATAGCTACAAATTTTTCAACACTTTCAATATTTAAATTATACGGTGAAATATAACTCACAAAAGCACAATTATAAACATGAAATAAATCCAACAATGACAGAAATGTAAACAGTACTTCCTTGAGCACACAAACGAGAAGCTCACCTTCTTGCTCGATAGCAGCTGATCAAACTGAGTCTCCGTCCGTGCCGTCAGTGCGGATAGTGGGCGCACCCTCTCCTCCCCTAAATTGTGCGATCCGTAAGGTACCGACCCAGTGGGGGCGCTTACCTTAATTCCTTGCTGCCTATACTGAAGACCTTTTTTATTTAAATACTTCCCCATACTTATTTCAACCAAAGTGAATACAACATTTTTTATAAATTCAACGTTTCTCGTTCTTAGCCCAATACTGTAATTAAACGCATGTAGCCGTGGTGGGTAGTAATACGAGGAATAGAAACCAAATTGTAAAATAAATACTGTTTTGTACCAACTGAATAACACAAATGATGCTATAACGGAATTAAATACACATAATTATTCAAATGTGGATTTTAAATTTTTATCTTATATAGTAAAAAATATGTTCTTTCTGATCATATTGGGATTGTAACTGTAGACCCTTTCACCACTACTAGTAACGACCCTTTCACCACTACTAGTAACGACCCTTTCACCACCACTAGTGACGTCCGTGATTGTTAGTTTGGTGATAATTGTTTTTAAAAAAATCCATAATTATTGTAGGTCTAATGTCATGTATGTACTGTATATAAATATATATATATATATATATATATATTACTATTTAGTTTTCTAAGGCTTTTAGAAATATCAACGGCTATAATTAATAATACCAGTCGATCATATTTTGTCGTTTGTTACTTTAATTTTATTTCACGAAGACTAGTTCCATAAGTGTGTTTAATACTAATCTTTGTGAAATAAAATTAAGGAAACTTATGAACATAAATGGTCTACTGAGATAGTTAATTATAGTTGGATTGTCATAAGAAGAGCATACGAATATATAACTTTAAAGAATATATAGGTTAGAACTATTTTTATAAAGCTTTCTCTTCCGATCGATTCCGTCAACTCTATCAGCTGTAGGAATATAGTTCTTTAATGCAATGCGTCTTACTATCTCTTCAGATTATACGCCTATGCACTATTTACGCTAATGTATTAAAATGATGAGGGTTTAACTTAGAGAAATGTATCACATTTAAAATGGGGAGAATGGAAATCCGTATTGGAAAAACACCTTTCAGCACACCCAACGGGGATTTGAACCCTAATCTCCCTGTCATTGGAAGTCTAGTCTAACATGAGAATGACGTCCTAGGCCATGCAAGCACCAAAGAAGGTCAGTAAAGTTAATAATTTGCATACGTACATATATAATTATATAAAACCTGTCTTAGGAACACTCAACCATACAAATAAATACCCCTCTATACACAAAGACCAATAAGTACTGTGTATTAAAACGTTAATACACCACAGTCAATATACCCCATTTGACCAGATTTTAAGAGGGAAAGATAACATTGGCATGGCACTTGGGGCCCTAGGTTTTTCATCTTGACTCAACCTCATTACCTTCATGCAGGTGGCTAGGTGTTGGGTGCTAGGTTAGGTTGGAATAGTTTAGATTATACACACGACAATTTTAATGACGGCCGCAAGCCCCAAGGAGATAATATGACCTGTCACGCCATCCTAACACTTCTGGGAGGTGGTGTGAAATTAAGTAGCTGCTATTAAGGTGGAACGTGAGAAAAGGTCTATGTTTTTGCAGTTTCAATTGGAAACTATTTTTTTCTATGCGAAATAAAATAAAAAATTTCTTTACTAATATAGATTTTAATTTTATTCACATGGTAACTTCAACAGCTATTGGATATATATCATATGCATATTAGCCTTTGATAGGAAGCCTTTTAAATAACGAGAAAAACTCTTATAAAATTCCAGGACACCTTTGACAGATATTCAACAACTTTTGAGGTAACCACGTGAAGAAAATTGAATTATATTTCTATTTAGAGAAATATTTTATTTATATCTTGCCCAATTTTTATTTTTTTTACTATCTGCAAAAATTCTACCCGTAGCTCGCAACCAATAACATCTGTTACCACCCTCTCTACTACCTATTATCTACGGCCACACTAGAATAAAAGGAAAGTAGGGGTAGGCTACAAAAATGTATAAAGAAGAAAGACATCAGCAACAATTCAGTAATAATAATATGAATGTTTATTCAATAAAATAACAATTTTAACAATAATTTACATGGCCTCAAAAATCCATCAGGAGTTGTGTTGAAAATCATATTAAACAAATGCGCAGTACTATCATGTAAATGTTTCTAAACTTGAACCATGTTCTTAAGTCCACTAGGTCAGTCTGTAAGAGACAACCACTCGATACAACCACAATATGTCAGTTTCACAACAGGGAATATTGACAAAACCTAAAGTGTTGACTACCCGAGCAAATTATTTTATAAATATCTAGTCAGATAATTTGGAAAGTATTCAAAGTCAAAGTCAATCTATCAGCAACATTTTACGTTACTTTACCAAACAATTCAAAATAAGAAATCATCGTCAAAAAGACGAGTTTACATTTAACAGCTAATTTCAGACAATTCAAATAAAATACTTATAACAAAAATTGGTTCAAAAATATGGCAATCTAATATATTCAGTGACCTCACTGACACTAGCGCCTGATTGGCAGCCAAAAGAATTAAGTGTCTCATTACAAAATGTAGTATTACAAACAATATTAATTTTAGCAAATAATTTACGTTGCCTATTTCAGGTTTATTCCAATTACGTTACTTTAATTTCAACATTGGACAAGCCATAGTGCAAGTCTATTAAAATAATATCGATGATATAAATACATAGAGAATACGAAAACATCCTGAAAATGTCCAAGTCCAGGACTGGACTTATCCTGACGGCGTCTATTACAATATACTTGGACATGACTTCCCCTGAAGGCGTCCAATTTAATAGTCTTGGATATGACTTCCCCTGAAGGCGTCCAATTTAATAGTCTAAGATATAACTTCTCCTGAAGGCGTCCAATTTAATAGTCGATTCATCATCAGAATCACCGGGCTTAAATAGTGTTTCTAGTCACCTGGGGATGAAAAGAGGGGCGGGCGGGATGTTCATATACGTCGGTGACGTCCCATTGGCCACTTCGATGGATTAAAATCAGCACGTATACCATCGATCAAGCTTGGATTGGCTGGCCTCTCTCCATCACGTCCGCAGGTTTTGACAAAAGATCTTTTTGACCAGATATACTTCGGTGGCGTCCCACATTTTTTAACAGCAAACAAAATGTTGCTTCATTGACTAAGTTTAGCTTAATTTTCTATACAAAGTAATTAATAAAGTCAATTAATATCTGCCATGATGTCTAGAATTGGATGAAACTTTTTATATCTTCATTTTAAAAGATTTATAATCAAAATTCTAATATTCTTATGACAATCATTCAAGAACTGTTGTAGATTAATATGTGAAATATATGGCCTAATATTTGAATTATTTTTACTAAAAAAGGTTTTGCAATGAAAATTGATAGAGCAGTGATCTTTACTCCTGTACCGTACCATCCATCCTGAAGGAAGGATGAGATAACCACTTTCAATGCACCTGACCGGGAGTCGAGTCGTGAACTCCCCATCAATAGCGAACAAGTGCAATAAGAACATGACGCCTGCATGTATGACCGCTGCAGGAAGGAGTTATTCACCAAATTAGCATAATTTACTTGTTAAGTGCATAAATACATAAATACATAAAAACATAAATAAGGTAATACATTTTTTATTGGTATATTTGCATTTTATCACTTGTTTACGGCTTAGCCCTTAACCATCCCACCTTCCTTTACTAATTCCAATCCCCTCACTTATGTTCAGAGAGAGTGAGTCATGGTCGTGCAGAAAGATAAATACAGGTGCGCAATCCAGCTTGACTTGAATATGAGAACAATGACATTATTATTTCATCTACATATACCTATAAAATCCATGTGGTATATATCTGTATATCTAGATTTCCTACTTACCGATACCCTAGAGTTTAAATTTGGTATGGACGCTATGAAACATATGAAAAAATATTATGACACTTGAAAATCCAAGATGGCGAATCAAAATTGGGACGAAGCGTACACATTTAGTCCTATAGTGCTGAAATTTGATATGGACGCTATGGAGCATGCTATACTTACCAGAAAAATCCGAAACTTGAAAATTCCAAGATGACGAACGTAACGTAAAAACTGTGTTAGATTTGTTTAAAATAAGAGTCTCAAAAATTCCTTGTCTGATAGAAAAATAAAAAGCTCTATTTTTCTTAGACAATATAAATGTTCAATACTTTCTGGAATGATGATTATTACTCCAAATCATATTTTTCGATCCTAAAGTTCCCCGCTACCAAAACTACAGATTAAAAATATTTATATATAAAAATAAATGAACACAAAAACAAAGATTGTCAAAAGGGGGATCCATTAGCATTGCGATTACATAGCTAAAAATGAAGGGGAAAGCTAGCGTATACCTATGAGCGACAAAACAATAATAAAATAAACAACTTCTGGTGAAATAGCTTAGTGAACCGTTATATGGTCTTTAGAAAACCATCATGCTAATTTTTCATGATGTTTCTGTAACAGTGTATATTATTTAATTTATGATCCTTGGGGAGTAATTGTGATGTTCTTTTATCCATTGTATTTATGTAACAATGTATATTAACCCGTTTCACTTATTCTATAATTGTTATTAGACTACGGTCCTCTGTAGAAATCTAATTAAAACCTAATTATTCCTTAATTTGGCCTTTCGGTTGCGGTAATCATTGTTGCGTAGATTTTATATAGCTTTCTTCTGCCTAATGGATCTGCCTTTTTAACATTATTAGAGCATTGGATTTACGGCTAAATTCAAACTTATAAGCTACCAAATAGAGTAGGTTGTATTGGTGTTTTTCAACCCTTTTGTGGTGCTATGTAATTGTATACTAAGGACATTTCAGTTCCTAGATTATAAAATTATTTACAACTAGCATTTTCCCGTGGCTTTGCTCACATTAAACAGTACAACATATGTTATAACTTCAAATGCTAGGAAAGAACTTAGCTTACCCGAGAGCAATGTTTTCATTGATTCGCTCCAATCCCCTCCTCCTCCACAAGCCCAGCCAATACCGTGATATCTTATGTACCCGCAATCGCAGCTGCAGTGAATGTTCACTGCTTATGCTGGGTTTTGTCAACACCACTTCGATCGCTGATGAGATAGTGTGATGGTATATAACTTACCTTAATTCTTTGAAAAATAAAAAGTACAACACATGAAGTCCCCTCTGTATCTGTTGAGAACTTTTTAGTTTACTAGTAACAAACAAATATACATATCATTCTTAAAATGGATAATTTGCTACTATCGTGTATACTAACCAGAATAAAGATACACTCCATAAAAACTGGAAGAGCAGAATAATCTTAGAGTTTTATTGTTTGTATAAATATACTATATAAGGGGGACAAATAAGTAAATTTAAAGAAGTACTCAATAGTAAGCACCCTGTCACACCAAAAACAATATGATTTAGGTTAAGTGCCATGAAAACAAACCCGATTTAAACCTAATTCACAATAAACAGCATAAAACAACCGAAAACATATCTAAATTTAAAACACAAATGCAAGAGGATTAAAATTGGCTCTCTTAGGAAGAAGCACTGTTGCACTGAGCAATAAAAGATAAAGTTTAAATTTATATTTAAAAAAACCCACTAAATAAACACAATTTATAGTCAAAATCATAAAACAACTGAAAAAGATACATAAATTTAAGACTCAAATGCAAGCACACTAAAATTGGTTCTCTTACGTGCAATAAACAATAAAATACATATGAGTTATTTAGACTTTAGTCACTACATTTCATGATAGATCATTTTATTTTAATTGTGAATCTTTCACTGTATGCTGTGCATTGTTGACTATTGGTTAAGCGCTATTAAAGAATATAAACTCATCCTTATCTATATAAATTAAAGATAAAATGACAAGTTATTTAAGTGGTTTTTTTTGTGAAAGAAGAACTATCTATCGTATATCTCAAATGTAAATGACTGAAAATATTATTATTACTAACACCGGTCTTACTACCCATTCGGGCTATACGTACTTACGCTAATGTTTAATGGTAGGGTGATTGTGAGATGAAATGAAGGACCAACAGTTTAACGTGGAATTCGAACCACGGTGGAGGCTTGGCATCCCACACATTCCCAAGTGGTGATTAATAGACGTCTTGTCAGAGGTGAAAGAAGGGTTTGGTAATCAGATAAATCCGCGGTGGGACCGTGGATTGAACCCCGTACCCCCAACGCGTAAGTGACACCTTACCCCTAGACCACCAGGTCACCGACTGAATATACCTCCCAAAACACTATTTGTCAAGGAGCTTTATAATTTGTTAGTTGATCTTTCCAAAGTCTTCATTACCAAGAAGAGATAATTGGTGTTTGAGCTTTCCGAAACACTCGTTGCCAAGGAGACATACTAAGAATATCCATACAAACGTTAATATATTTAAATTGTTACAAATTTAAGACGAAAATATAACCACGCTAACAGCCAATTTTTTCCGACACTTCTTTGTTCTTTGATGAGTTAACGTAGGGTTGGTTATCCTATATTATGACCAATAATGAGTAAAACAGAAGAATTCCATCTCGATCTGATAAGTACTTTTTGAGTTTAATGGAAACTAACAGAGAGTATTGAAGGCACAGACAGATTTGGATTTTATTAAATGTATTGATATTACTTTTCTTTATAATAATATTATTAGTTGAACAATTTTTTTATTCGCTGACCAATTTTGTCAGTATTTTTTTTAAAGAGTATTTGAACAGGAGGAAAATACCACCCCAGTTTTAAAATAAATACCACCCTCCTCCAGACAAAACCATTAGAAAATTAGATTTTGGTGGTATCGATAAATTTATATAAGTGAAAGTTTTTGAAAATAAAATATATAAAATCAAAATATGGGTTATTCTGATATTTAACTAATACACGTCTCATTTACTATGCATAATATAACCTCTTTTACGATTATGCTTCATCTAATAATTCTTATAGGATTTTGTTTTTAAATAAACCCAATCTTTTTACTTTTGTAAATAATGTATCACATTATTATTCGGATCCATGATTCAATTCACGCGGTAAGAGTATTTTAGAACCATGGCAGGCTGCATGCAAACAATTAAAATGTTCAACATGAACAAAAAAAATAGTCTCAGATTGTGAAACTGCTTGGACGGGTAGAAAAATATGTCGGTCTCATCTGGTGTGGCCTACATTTCACGTAGATTTGAATCCCATCCCAGTGTACTGAGACTCTTTTTCCTAAATGGCTTCCCACGCTTACTTCAATTAAATGCGGGTACACTTCTTCTAAATTAAACCTTATTTATCCCAACTTATTGATATTAGGGGTTCTGTCTTACTACAGGTCCAATCCTTTTGTCAGAGAACTTAGACCACTAATGATCTATGTCCTCTGCCTCATTCTTTCTACGCTCGTCTTTCCCTCAACCTTTCTTTCTATGACGTCGTGCAGAAGACAGTTCCTCCTAAGAATGTGACTACATTAATGTAAATATGTAAAGAACCAGGGAGCACAGTACTCCTTGGTGATCACACAGTATCAGAAAATCAAAGCCGTGTCTTTTTCCTTATAGAATAATTAAAATTTCTCTGACTAAAGAATAGGCTATATCCAAATTAAGAATTCTTCGTGGTAGAGCACTGAGCAACGTTGTAAATGTTTAGAAATACTTATTATTTAAGAAGTTGTTTGATATTTATTAACATCGTTTTCAACAAAATGTAGGTGATAATTATCATCAGGTTTACGACCAGTTAACAAGCTTACATTTTGAGCGTAAATTTAAAAAATGTTGTTAATGACGCTTTACGCGAAAATTTGGATTTCTTAGATCAAAGAAAAGGGTAGACTCAAGAACTAGTCTTCGTCTATCATATAAAATGTTTTGGTTAGGCCACAAGAGAAAATTTTAAAACCATGTGGGATTGTTTTAAAGGGTCTAATGTGAATCATCATACATTTAATAAAATATTTTAAACTTAAAACTAAAACTCTTTAACAAGTCAGAACTCTCGCCTACATTTTGGTGAAAAGAATAAAAAATATATCAAAGCCCTTCATAAATAATCCAGGATTTATAAACGTCTGCAAACATCTCAGTGCTATTGCGTGCAACAAACACCCTTATTACGGGTGTTTAAAAAAACAAATACATTATTTGTTTTAAATAAATATGTTTGGAAGGTACTCAAAAATAATTAAACAATAGGTGTTTGTATAAAATACATAAATATATATTTCGTTCTTGTAAAGCATTTTCCCTGTCCGATTATAAAGTTTTGTGATATTTCTCCGATTTTTCTAACTTTTACAAAATCTTTTACATTTACGTCTGGTTCGTTACTGTGATTAAGACGCGATGAATAAACACACACACACACAAAATATTGCATCAGCCTACTCCAGTTGTTTGCAATCCAGATCGTTTAATTCAGTGAGAGTAATCTACAAACTTCAAAGAGCCTGGAATGAACTTGAAATATGTTTGTACTTAATTAATTCACTAATTTACCGCATTAATAAAATGACAGTCAGATATGATTAATGTTCCGTGATGGTTATCAACAAGTTTATTGTAAGTTTCTGTTCGGAGTTTGTTCTAATTTGCGCTGCTGGACTTCTCATCTGACGTAGTGAAAATAAAAGGAAATAAAAGCTTTGTTATTTCCTAACCCGTGTGGCAGGTCGATCGAGACTAATGGATTTCGGGTTGAAAAGGTTACACTAGTTTAGTTTGTAGTGTGGGGAAGCAGGACGTGTACACACACTCGGGAAATATTGAAAAGGGGCCGGTCATTACTGGCTCTCCCTTGTAAGTATAAAATCATAGCGGGAAAGCAATTTCACTGGCTTATAAGTGACCAATATGGACTGGTAAACGATTTTTATCTCTTATAAGTATTATACACAGGCCAATCCTCACGTGTCTTTTCTTGTAAGTGATATTAAGGTCATTCCTCCCTTGTCCTCCCTTGTGAGTGTGATATATAGGTCATTCCTCACTTGTCCTCCCTTGTGAGTGTGATATATAGGTCATTCCTCACTTGTACTCCCTTTTGAGTGTGATATATAGGTCATTCCTCACTTGTCCTCCCTTTGGAGTGTGATATATAGGTCATTCCTCACTTGTCCTCCCTTTTGAGTGTGATATATAGGTCATTCCTCACTTGTACTCCCTTTTGAGTGTGATATATAGGTCATTCCTCACTTTTCCTCCCTTTGGAGTGTGATATATAGGTCATTCTTCACTTGTCCTCCCTTTTGAGTGTGATATATAGGTCATTCCTCACTTGTTACTCCCTTTTGAGTGTGATATATAGGTCATTCCTCACTTGTTCTCTCTTGTATGTATGATATATAGGTCATTCTTCACTTGTGATCCCTTTTGAGTGTGATATATAGGTCATTCCTCACTTGTCCTCCCTTGTGAGTGTGATATATAGGTCATTCTTCACTTGTCCTCCCTTTTGAGTGTGATATATAGGTCATTCCTCACTTGTACTCCCTTGTGAGTGTGATATATAGTTCATTCCTCACTTGTCCTCCCTTGTGAGTGTGATATATAGTTCATTCCTCACTTGTACTCCCTTGTGAGTGTGATATATAGCTCATTCCTCCCTTGTCCTCCCTTGTGAGTGTGATATATAGGTCATTCCTCACTTGTCCTCCCTTGTGATAAGTTATATAACCTCTACTCATCACAAGACATTGTTAGGATAATCAAGTCTGGTATATTATAGCAAGCAGGAGCAGGACATGTAGTGCGAATGGTAGAATCTAGAACCGTGACCAGTGTAGTGAATAACAAACCCAATGGGAAGAGACCATTAGGAATACCTAGGTGCAAAAGGGAGAATAACATCAAAATAGACCTGAAATAGATAGCAGGCCTATCTAATGTTTATCCACCGCGTCTTTCTACCTGACCGTACTCTCTGAATAGGCTATTTACACTATTGAATGAGAGTAAGATTTATAAGATAAAACCTAGAGAAAATGCACGCACATTTGCGTGAATGAAGAGTGGTGAAACCATTTAGGAAAACCAATCTCAATAAATCCAACCGAGCCAGCAAACAAGACTTGGTGAGACTGATGCCTTTGCCAGAGTGCCACCAATGATCCAGGGTTCCCGGGTTTCATTTCTGACAGGGTAAGACATTAAACATTGTGAGCTAGGGCTTATCGTCTCTTCCCAAATTATATATTGACAACCTGTTTTCTGGTTGTTGTTGTGTTTGTTGACTAATTAATTAGCGTGGGTCGCTGCTTGCCAATGCACTGGCGCCTGCCCATGGCCAAAGCCCTTACGACTAAAACTCAACTTAAATAACATATTTTATTTGAAGGTTTTCGGCAGTACAGCAGCTTAGCTCAGTTGGTAGCGTGTCTGCCTACTGAGCCAGGGGTCCCGGGTTTGATTCCCGGCATGACCAAAAATGTATCATTGATGAAAATATGGGTTTACCCTTTCACATTGATAAATTAACGTCCGGAGACTGGATGTTGTGCATGTCCTAGTCTTAAATAGGTTATAAGGCAATATGAAGCTACGAGACAGCCGGTAATGGAAAATATATAACTTGAATAAAACAACTGACCCAGTGCATAGGCTGTAAACAGTAATGGATATAATGTCTTTGAGATTTTCAGCACACTTATGAATCAAACATGTGTAATATCGACCCTCTTTTGACTCCGTGCTAGAGCCATCTTTCACTGCCTTAACGATAGCCTCATACGGTTGGATTTAATCCTCTATAACGTCCCAGTCCACATCGATAACGTGTTAAATTTCTACGAGATTGTCATTGACATATTGTGGCATTTACTTGAGTGTCGTACACTCTTCTCCCTCAAACGCCACCTCATCTCCCTCGAACGCCATCTCCTCCCCTCGAACGCCACCTCATCTCCCTTGAACGCCACCTCCCCTCCCTCAAACGCCACCTCCCCTCCCTCGAACGCCACCTTCCCTCCCTCGAACGCCATCACCTCTCCCTCGAACGCCATCACCTCTCCCTCGAACGCCACCTCCCCTCCCTCGAATGCCACCTCCTCTCCCTCGAACGCCACCTCCCCTCCCTCGAACGCCACCTCCCCTCCCTCGAACGCCACCTCCCCTCCCTCGAACGCCACCTCCCCTCCCTCGAACGCCACCTCCCCTCCCTCGAACGCCACCTCCCCTCCCTCGAACGCCACCTCCCCTCCCTCGAACGCCACCTCCCCTCCCTCGAACGCCACCTCCCCTCCCTCGAACGCCACCTCCCCTCCCTCGAACGCCACCTCCCCTCCCTCGAACGCCACCTCCCCTCCCTCGAACGCCACCTCCCCTCCCTCGAACGCCACCTCCCCTCCCTCGAACGCCACCTCCCCTCCCTCGAACGCCACCTCCCCTCCCTCGAACGCCACCTCCCCTCCCTCGAACGCCACCTCCCCTCCCTCGAACGCCACCTCCCCTCCCTCGAACGCCACCTCCCCTCCCTCGAACGCCACCTCCCCTCCCTCGAACGCCACCTCCCCTCCCTCGAACGCCACCTCCCCTCCCTCGAACGCCACCTCCCCTCCCTCGAACGCCACCTCCCCTCCCTCGAACGCCACCTCCCCTCCCTCGAACGCCACCTCCCCTCCCTCGAACGCCACCTCCCCTCCCTCGAACGCCACCTCCTCTCCCTCGAACGCCACCTCCCCTCCCTCGAACGCCACCTCCTCTCCCTCGAACGCCACCTCCCCTCCCTCAAACGCCACCTCATCTCTCTCGAACGACACCTCCCCTCCCTCGAACGCCACCTCATCTCCCTCGAACGCCACCTACCCTCCCTCGAACGCCACACATCCAGTGCCTAAACCAGCTCGCCGGAGCTAGTTATGTATTGTGGTCGTTGACACCTCCATGTCTTGTTTGCAAAAGCTATTGAGTTGAAAACGTTGATTGGTACGTTCTACTTTGATCCTAAGGCTTGGATTGTATAGATTGGTCACTAGAGTAACTTTGTTGTATAGTAAAGAAGCCCTTCTGTATTTTCTTGCTGAAACCTTTGCACAAAAACTAAGGCGGCTGACTCGGCCAACGAGAAAGTATCACTCCCGGTCAGGCCACATGGCTTTAAATACAATGGTTTGTGTCATTTTCTGGAACTATTTATCTTTTTTTGTCTAAGCTTATATTTCCTTTCGCTCTTCGACTACAACACACCTTTGTCATGTCAATAAGAAAGAGGGGAAAGAAAACCAAGAATCTTATATCTAGGTAAAGAGGAAAGCTCGCTGCTAGTTCTCAAATACTTCAACATTATGTTTTGTGAGCTTATCAAAAATACTATATTTGTTAGAGGAAGGCAAGATCTAGAGCCCTGTTCCAATAAACCTTGACTCATTGCTTCGCAAATATGATTTAAAAAGTCGTTGAAAATGAGCTAATGTCAAATTCTCCCATATTTTTATTTTCTCACAACGCCTCGTATTGTGATTGTAAAAAAAAATCTAACCTGATATTTTGATAAATGTCATTGTTTAATGCCCCCCTTGAAAACAAAAAAAATATTTTCGTGATCCATCTGTCAGTCTGTCTGTCTATCTCTCTCTGTGTCCGTATCTTGGCCTATAGTCGAAACAATTTTTCCGATTAGGCTAAAACTTGGTGTGTCTAGGACTTTTTAAGATTCCTCTGAGGATTTTTTGAAATGATATATTTAACCGTAAATCTAAGGGTAGTTTATTTAAGAGCAAAAGGATAAAAAATCAATTTTTTTTTCATCTAGTCACTGTTTTGGATTACAAACAAAAGTCAGTTCTTATTTTCTATGAAAATTAATTTGTGGGTAGTTTAACATAAGCGGAAATTTCCAATTTTGATCATATCTCCACAAATATTTGATATGCAAACAACTTATCATAGTTAAATCGAATTATTATTAAAGATATACATCTTTTATTTGAGATGTATTTTTTATAAAACCAGTAGTTTCTGAGCTATAAAAAGATATATATTTTTATTCAGTTCTTTGAAATGTGAAAAGGATGTTTATACTCTTTGGTGGACAAATAATTTACGATTTTCTTAATATTTCCATTACATTGTTTACTATTTGATTTATGCTCTTTGGCGGAGTGTTAATGAAACAGTGTATATTATTTCGTTTCATAAATCTTGCGATTTTTTTTTTGTAAATATCTTCACGTCAAATATCCTAATTAAATAATTCTTCCGATAACTATACAATCATTGATGACCTTGATAGGATTATGATCAATAAGCAACCGAGACGTATGTAAGAATGTAATTGTCCAGTTCGTTTAACTTCTCTTTTTTTTTCTTAGCTTGCTTTCCCCATTTAACACTGCATTGCAGTTCAGTGGAGTACCATTGAGAGAAATATATTATTATATTACTTTATATATTTATTTGTTTAAGAATTATTTATATATTAAAGGGCCACTAGTTCGATTATAATTCAAGCCTACAATGTACCCCATTTATAGAGGACTGTCCTAATATTCTGATATTGTGTGAATTAATACTCGTTTTGACCAATAAACGCTCAATTAACGGCTTTAAAATGCTAAACTAGTAGAACGCTGACGGCTGAACGCGTCCGAGTTTGTTATGGACGAGTGACATTCGGTTGGAGAAATTTCTCACTGAAAGTAGGCGAAATACAAGGTAAATCAGGTTTGAAGAGGCGTGTAGGGGGAAGACTGTGAAATAAAGTAGAAGAGCAGACGGAGACAGTGAAGGACAACTATATATACGGAGGTGTGGCGAGAAGGGTATAGAAGAAGATTTGAAATTAAAAGTAAAAGGCTCGATTCACATTATCGTCGATCATACAGACGCAGAACATAACGGTAAACATTTTATCAGCTTACTACTTTAAATAAAGTTACGGTCGTCCTCTCGAAATACCATATGATTGAAGTATGGCACTTTTTGGTTTTGTTACACGTTTGGGATGGGAGCATTGCCACACTGACGGTTAAAGTAGCATTTAGAGGAAATTTACCCATATTTGTGTGTAAGGCGCCATTTAGGGAAAAAGCCACCTTCGGGAGACTCGACCGAGATGTGAGCTCTTATCTCCCCATCAGTGGCAAACCAAACTCGATCAACTTTACGTTTGGTCCATGTTATCACCGTTTGCGTGTCACAATATTCTAACAGATCAGATTATAGTTATATCCTGCGTGCATGCGTGCGAATATACACTGTGCGTCTATCTCATCTGTTTAGGACTAGCATATCTGCTAAACAAAAGTCGACCTTGGTGGTCTTGGGGTACAGTGCTTGACTTAGGATCCATTGTTAGTGAGTTCAAACCCAGCTGGGGTTGGCGGATCTGTCTTGAGTGATAAAAATCCGTAGCACAATTTCCTTTGGAGAGGAAGTAAAACTGTCCCATGACGATGGTGGCATGTCAAAGAACCCTGAAAGGTATGTGAAAACACATTTCCCTGCAAAATTGGTAGGCCCTTTCACTCTCGCTCATAGAATTTATCGTGTGTTGATATAATCATTAGGTTCAGAAAGCGCGAATTAAATACCTCAAATAAATAAATAAATATTACTAAACAAAAACTCAAATTTTATTTCCACTGTGTCATAATGTCCATCCTAACTGGCTTATTGGTCTAGTGGCCAGCGCACATGTCTACTGATTTATAGGTCCTGGGTTTGATTCCCAGCGATACTGCAGGTATTTTTTTCCCCATTAGGGGAACTGTTCATATGTTCATTATGGTCTGAATAATTAGTTCCATGCTATGTTCAAGACTTTCACTGGCTCCACACCTTCATAATCACTATCATCCCATCATCTCATAAGGGGTAAGAGGTGTAAATAGCCTCCATAGGTGTACCCTGGGCAATGTTCTGTTCACACACAGCGGCTAAAAGTTTACACACACGGGAACCGCACAAGAAACGGCATCTATACGGTCAAATACGCCATAGGCTTAAAAATAAACACCCATCTGGTCTTTTTTTACATATTTACAATGAGTAAGCAGAAATGAGAAAAGTAAAATTTAGAGAAAATGCACCCGTATATGCATGGATGGAGAATGGACAATCACTTAGAAATAAATCTTCGGTACACCTTTGTTGGGATTAGAACCCCGACTTCTATACAACTAGAAAACCCGATCAAACGAGACTAATACAGTTAATATTTTACTTGATTTAAAAGACCCAAGATAAACACTACTACCTCGTTAATATTATAAATTTAATTAAAAGGGACCCGCCTAGGTTGCGTAGTTAGCTAACGCGCTAGTTTCCTGTTGAGCTAGACTGCCAAGGATTGGGAGATCGAGGTTCGAACCTCACTCAGGCGAACTGGGGGTGGTTTTTCCTACATAGTTTTCCACTCTCCCTCCACGCAAATGCGTGTTCACTTCATTTATATTCAAACTTCCCAATTCTTAACTCATTAGCGTAATAATACTTAAGTGTATAGCACTAGCGGGTAGTAAGACGCGGTGCTAAGTATCATTAATTAAAAGGGAAGATTAAATTAGATTCGTTTACATTTTAGGTGGTAGGTCGGTCTAGATGCTGTGCTACTGTTGTGTTGGTCCGGCGGCCGTGTGACTGAGCAGTAACACGAGAGTACAAGGAGTCAACAACAAGAGGTGAAGGAAGGGGAAAGAGACAAGGTAGAAAGTTATGCATAGTGAAGTGAACTTGGCGAGATGCAGACCCGCACATGGGAGGGGAAGTGATATCGCCGCGGACAGTTGGGGGGAAGTGATGGCGAGGAACTAGCCCAACATGTGGCATTTTAACCACTCATTTCCAAAACACGCGGCAGTTTTATTTCAGAAACCACCACTTCATTCGATTCGAAACGTTGAAAATTTCTGGATGATCGAGAATTTATTTGTGAAGTTGATGGGTATCGGATGAATTTGTTATGAAAACAGGTGAAATCCCTCCACATATGCTAGGCCTCACACGCGTGTTAAGGTATATACACAGCGAAACGGGCATACCAACACACTAGTTTATTTTTATTTTTTCCAAGCGATGTTCTTTTTTTTTCTCCTTCTGAAATCCTCTCTCGTGTTTATGCTCCGATATAATAGTTTGGCGCCAAATGTCTTCTAGAACTCAATTGTTTATTATTTACGTAGTTGTGAACACTATCAATTCAACGTTAACGTTTTGTGACGATCACTTACCGGTCACTATCAACTTAACGTTAATGAACTGTAACGTTAATTAAACGTTCACGTATTGCGATCAGAATTCACTTGACGTAAGGGCAATATAATTCAAAATTGTGAGCAAGAACACAGCTGATGAATTTGGTTTACTTGAAAGCAAACGGTTCATAAGAATGTCACTTGAGCGGTTAATATTGATTAGGCTCGAATTGCTCGCAATAGAAGCTCGCTAGATCTGCAATATGAAGTGCTGGGTGGAGTCGAACCCTTTGGCCGTCGTGAGGCGTGAGCTATAGGCAACCGAAGAAAGCATATGCACACCATAATCTCTGCAGACTAAATAGCCAAGTTGGAGTATTTTTTTTTAGCAGTTCGGCTCACTAGTCGTTCGGGTTGTAAGTATAATTCATTCACGACCTTAGTTTATTTTACTTGAATGACATCTCAAAAAGCTATTAGAAATAGTCCCTAATATATTCCTACGCCAACAGCTGACATCTTTCAATTTGGATAACTGTAATGAAAACAGATGGTAATATAATATGAATGTGATAGTTAACAATAGTAATTTAGGCCAATATTATTTATATTTATTTGAGGCAAAGCTTATTTATCGTTTTATTCCACTTTAAAAAAATAATATTCACAGCACTTCCACAAAAGGTCTAACAAAAGTAGCTTCAAAATATGAAACGACGAATTTAAACCATGGGATTTAAAATGACGGAAACAAGTTTTATACAAAGATGCACCCACTCCGTGAATAACAATATTTTATTCAGTTAGATATTTCAAAATACGATAAAAAAATCATGAACTAATTTACTATACATAAACGAATCTACATATCTTTTGCTCTTTTCCAAGTAAATACGATGCCTGCATTAAAATGCACTATATTACACATAGTCAATAACGTTCCAAAACGAAGAATAAGTACTTTTAATTATGTTTAAAATATTGTTTCGAGTTGGATAAAATTAAATTATCAGAAGCAATGAAAATAGTATGAGAAAACTTGAGCTTGCGTTATTTTAAATGTAATATATAACAGGTAATTAAAAAAACTTTACATTTATAACAAGTGTTGGCAGCCCAAAACCTAACATATGATTTTTGAACTGTCATCCAGATAAAAACCTATCATGAACAGACTATATATATATAAATCGTACTAATTACGCTAATGTCTTGGGGATGAAGACAATTTAATTTAGAGGAAGTGTACCCGCACGTGCGTGAAGGGGATGGAAAAACAATTTAGGTATAAACACCCTTAGTACACTTGACTGAAATTTGAACTCCGATATTCATGTGATATATTGCGAAAGTGATGCCTTAGGCCGTGTGACCACCAAAACGGGTGTGTTGACTTAATGTAACGTAGCTTAAGGGCTATTTTCACATACGTGTCCACGCGCTCGTTGTCTTTGTCTTGCTCGCTGTTCGTGGTCCGCAACGGGCTAGCACCGACCCGAGTCAGACATATCTATGTGTGCGTAGTTAGGGCAGATCTGTTCGACAAACGCGTTAGTTTTTACTTGACCTTCGAAAGAAAATGTCTGTGTCTTTTTATTCATGACTGTGCAGTAACAAACACACTGTTGTTTAGTTTAGAGATGAGCAATACAGTTAGTTCACTGTTGTGAAGTTCAAAATGGTTTAGTTCACTGAAATGAACGGTACATTTATCTAGTTCATTAGTTCACAAACTACTACTTGCAGTTGAGTCGTTCACAAAATTAATCGTTAGGACCGATAGAAACACAGCCTATAATTCAACAGTTCGCGATTGAACTAAATCTTTCAGTTTTGTCCTCCACTAGTTGGCGAACTACCGCGTGTGAGTGAGTTATTATTTCCCCCTAAAATCACTAGTTTCATAGTAAAGGTCTGCCATCTGGGGAACGTTTTTAAATTATTATTATTATTATTATTAGCACCGCGTCTTACTACCCGTTCGGGTTATACGCACTTACGCTAATGTGTAATGGTAGGGTGATTTGTGAGATGAAATGAAGGACCTACAGTTTAACGTGGAATCCGAACCACGGTGGAGGTCTGGCATTCCTCACATTCCCAAGATGTCTTGTCAGAGGTGAAATAAGGGTTTGGTAATCAGATAAATCTTTGCCAGGACTGAGGATTGAACCCCGGCCGCCAGCGTAGAAGTCTGACACCTTAGCCCTAGACAACCAGGTCACCACGTTTTTAAAGATTATTTAAGTGTGCTCCCGAATAAAGAAATAGTTTTTTTTTTTTTGCTATAAGCTTAAAACCAAAACAATAAATGGTACGGAACTCAGCACAGACTTTCTCGCTCCATTATTTAAAAATTGAGATATTAACTCAAAGCTCGTAATATATGTGTAACGAAATAATATTCACTGGCAAACCCAAGCATAAATTACACTATACTTCTGTAAAACATTTTTTTAAGTGCCGGTTTTAAATTTATTAATTTTGTTTTTAAAGAATTAATCTCTTCGTTTGTATGTTTGAACCGATATAAAAGATCAATGTTGGATCCACAAGGGTCAACACTTCGTATAAGATTTCAACTTCCAGTTAAAATTTTTGACATTTTATTAGATGTTGCAAATCTTCATGCCAGCGCATTGCTATTAAATTCCTCATTATAAATTTTGACCAATAAAAAATGTAAATATTGACTATTGAGTCTAAAATGGATATATATCATTGTTGTATAAACATTTCTCCTAAGAGGCTTAAGGAAAAACTATATAAACTTTTATGGACTTAATTAATATTAATTACTCTTTGGCATTGGAGAATTATTGCGTTAAAATTTAAGTAGTATCCCTTTACAACTAAAGCTCACAAAATTGTATTAATATATTTGCAAATATCTCAGAAACTGTTGGATTTATAAAAATATATTTCATATAAAAGTTTTTTATTTTTAATAGTACTACAATTCTGCAATGATAAGTTATTTAGTATCTTAAATAGATGCAGAGATACGGAAGTTTCTCTATCTGTAAATAGCCTAAAATTTATTTTCATGGTAAAATGAAAATATCCAGTTTATTTATAATCTTAATCAACCTCAAGATACAAATTTTAATCAAAATCGTCAGAGTCGGTTTTGAAAATAGATTTTTTCTCTTTTCGCCCTTTTTTTAAACTACTCTTAATTTTAAGTTCAAACAGACACACAAACAAACACCATTGCAAAGACCACTTTTTAAGGCTTGGGGGTGTCTTGAGACTAGGCTAGATTTTCTTTTGTGGTCGCAATACTTTTACCTTTTGTGTTCGAAAAGTTAGAAAATATATATATTTACGTCTAGCTTGAAAGTTATTGGTTTATAAAAATATGTTTTTTTAAGATATTTGTATTCTAAAGAGACTTACATATTTGTAACGATAAATATTTTCATATCTCAAATAGTTTAAGAGATATTATAAAAAAAGATAATTTACGCAACCGACTGGAGCTCTTAAAGTCATTTTGCCGAAATATTGAGAGAAGCCATTTGGTTTGGAATATTTATAAATGTTTAGAAATGAAATTTTATCAAAATCGTTAGAGCCGATTTTGAGAAAATCGATTTTTTCTCTTTTTGCCCTTCAGTAAACTACCCTTAATTTTAGAGTTAGATATCAATTTTCAAAAATCCCCTCGGAGTAACCCTATGAAAACTAAAGATACCAAGTTTTAGCCCGATCAGTAAAATAGTTTAGGCTCTAGTTGGGGGTACTGACAAACCAGATGGAAAGTAAAAAACCACCTTTTTGGATTCGGGGGAAGGGGGGGAGGGGCGCTCATGAAACCTCAAGATTCATCAAAATCTTGAGTTTAATTTTTTTGACGATCACAATACTTTCTCTACCTGTAAGATAGCGAGAAAGTAAAAATAACATAAACTTGTTGCGAGACTCACTTATTTACTTACTCCGTTGTATTAGAGAATAATTGCGTTAAAACTTAAGTAGTGTCTCTGTACAACTAAATTTCACAAAATTTACAATATCTCAGAAACTATTGGTTTAGTAAAAATATATTTCAAATACAATGTGTTTGTTTTTAATAGTATTACAATTTTGCAACGATAGGTTAATTTGTATCTCAAATAGTTGCGGAGATACGGAAATTTCTACTAGTACCCTAAAAGTAATTTTCATGAGAAAATGAAAATAAATATTTTATTTATAATATTAATCAACGCCTAGATACAAATTTTAATCAAAATCGTTAGACCCGATTATAAGAAAATTGATTATTTATCTTATCACTCTTTATTAAACTGCTCTTAATTTTACAGTTAAACAGATACATATAAAAAAAGGCATTGCAAAAAACACTTTTTAGCGTTATAGGTATTATAAAACGTCGATATCCACCAACATTTTGAGTTAGATATTTTTTATGGTCGTAATACTTTATTTACATTTAGTGTTAGAAAAGTAAGCTATATCTATACATGCATATAACTTGAAAGTATTTGGTTTTATAAAAATATGTTTCAAATAAAAGATTATATTTTATAAATAGATATACATATTCGCAACTTTAAGAAATTTCACATCTCAAATAGTTACGAAAATATGATTAAAAAAATGAGAATTTACGCATCAAATCGGAACTCTTGAGGTCATTTTGATGAAAAATTGAGAGAAGCTACGTTGTTTGCAATATTTACCAATGCTTAGAAATGAAATTTAATCAAAATCATTATAGCCGATTTTGATAAAAGTCAATTTTTCTTTTTTCAGCTTTCAGTAAACTACCCTTAATTTTAGGGTTAGAAATCATATATAATAAAAAAAAAACTCGGAGCAACCTTATGAAAACCCTAGATATTAAGTTATAGCCCAATCAGTAAAATAGTTTAGGCTCTACTCCGAGGTACAGACAGACAGACGGCAATCCAAAAATAACCTTTTTTGGATTCGGGGGATCATGAAACGTCGACATCCATCAAAATCTCGTTTGACGGTCACAAAACTTTCTCTACCTGTAAGGTAGCGAGAAAATATAAATAGTTATATAAAATTTAAAAAAACACAAATTAACAAACAAAAAATACTAGTCAAATTAGATTAGTTGCAAGAGCACCAGCTGTTAGATTAATGATAGCTAGAGTATTTGTCTCTTGTAGTAGCCTAACGACAATGATGTTATTATAGATATTAGGACACACAATAGGTACAAGATAGAATTGAAGGATGTATGGGAGCCGCCTCCTTCGAGAATCCGAATGCTCCAAATGCAGTGGACGCAGACACTAAATAAATCCGAGCCGCGTGATCCGTGCGTTCCTTCCGATGCGGGCCAGTGGACGCCTACCTTAACGCACCAGTTTAGAAACTGAATGTCCGCATTGTCTGTCAAGCACTGTCCGTATGTGTGTTGTCAATTACGAATCTGCCTGTTGAGCGTATCCACTGGAAAACTCGCATGTGAAATGGCCCTTTGCATTAAAAGTGATGTCAACGTTACTATTAGTGCAGTGTGATGATGTCATTTTAAAAAGGTGAGAAAAACTTCCCCTTTACGCCGTATTTATGTTACGTTAAGTTGATCGTGATCCTAGCATAGCTTAGCCGTAGCGTGTATCTTCCGATACAAATTTCAGATATTTTAATCACAGTGGAAGGGGATGTATTTATAACGTAATATATTATTATAACACTGAAGAATTAATATATTGACTACAACAGACCAGGGAGCCCCGGCTTTAGTGAAACATTCAACCACCAAGCGCTGTAATTCACACGTGAGTTTGAGAAGAGACCTGAAATTGGTGAAAATGCTTTTTTGTAATTAAATGTGATGGATCTGATTTAGTGTTCTCAGGATAAATTAAACTAAAGCGTTAGCTTAAAAAAAAATTAAATATCTACTTTTCTTTCATTCCATATACAAATTTTTAAAAATTTCTTGGAAAATGTGAGGGAAAATTTTCCAAAAGAGGAAATTCTCTACCCTAAATTTCTGAGACATTTCGGAGCTTAAGGGCAAATAAGTAGGTCTATATCTTTAGTTAGATAGCTGAGAATGTTAGAGATGTTTTTATATTTTTATTTTTATTAACGGGACAAGATTTGTGTTCATTCAAGCATTATAAATCTTACATGGCACTTTTCTTGGGAGCTGCTTGCACTTGCTGGAATGCTGGGTGGATAGATACATGGAGTAGGCCCGATATAAAAAATCTTTCGGTACTTATTCATATTATAAAGTTTAGGAATAACATGACTAACAAGTTAATGGACTTGGTAATTTGAATACATCAAGGTATATTTTTACTATTTTTATTTATTCTGTAACAAAACCCTGTGTGTGTGTATGTAGGTCTATAGTTATTAATTACTTGGTACACATGTTAAATATAATGATCTAATTTTTCATCCCGATGCTAAAAGTTTTTCCAATGGTTAATCTGTAACCGTACGCGTACGGAATTCCTAAATAACTATGGTTATTTATGTGCAAGCTTTTATAATACTAGAGGTCATGTAAATACTCAGCATTTCCATATTAGACTGGTTTATTCGGCATGGATACCTTACTAACAGCAGAATATTCTACTTGCACAGGCACGAGTTTGGACAGTTACGTCTATCTCGTCTTGTCTGCTTTGCTAAAGCTTGGGGTTTGAAACTCTGGTCGGGTGTACTGAGACATTTTCTCCCCAAGAGTGTTCAACCTCTCTTTCAGTGAAAATGTGGTTACACTTCTTCTAAAATATGTATGTAGGATATTATCTCTACCCTGTTAGTACAAATAAGGGAATAGTTTGAACTGGCATTAGGACACAGCGTAATAAAAGAAATAAATGTACCAACATTTGCGTGGCGGGAGAGTGTGAAACAGTTTAGAGGAACGCGAAAGTTAGTTGGCACACTTGCAAATGTGTGTCACCTATACCCATCTAGCACTATAAATATACCTAGAAATTTTAAACTTTACATACGCACCTTACATATTATATTACGATCCTGAAGATTTAAATCGAGTAATCACCAGTTTGTGATGCTAAAAAGATTTCTAAAATGGTTCACTATAGGATGTAGTGTTTAATATGCTAATTAATTATTTTCAACCCGTAAGAGACGGGAACTTTACCGTGTCATATTGTGAGAACCGTGTTTTCTGTAAGCAAGATATTATAGAAATAAAATAAGATGCTTTGATTCAAATAATTTATGAATCTTCAAGTTCTCTAGAAAAATATTTTAAATCGAAAATATAATATTAAATTAAATGCTGGACTTATAAGTTTCCAATTCTAAAAATTATTCTCAAAACTTTTATTTTTTGCCATATCTGGAATCCGTTTGGGCTATAGGCCTATGCATACATAAATTTGAGTAAGCTATAGGAATAAGAATAAAGAAGGTAGAAATTTGAATAAATATACCCGCAGTTGAGTGGAGAGATAATGGGAAACGCTTTGGGAAAAAACATCACCAGTATACCTGAACGGGAT
>CABFOV010001704.1:49687-100631 GCA_902141375.1 Timema poppense | reverse complement strand
AAAAAAAAAAAAAAACTCTTAGTTTGACTACAGAGAAATTGGAATAAGTTTAAATATTCAGTTTTTTAATTTAATTTTGCTATTTTTTTAAAAAAATATAATAAAACGATCGCAATGATCTAAATTCTACGGTTTAAAGAATTAAAAATTTGTTTTGAGCTGTAATATTAACATAAGCTATGCGTTATCCAAGGGGTGAGTGAAATGGGGCTCCTATTTATTTTTTTGTATCGCATCTTACTACCCTTTCGGGCTATATACACCTATGTACTAATTAGGTACTATAAAATGTTACGGATGAGAAAGTTTGAATTTAGAGGAAGTATACTCGCATTTGCGTGGAGGGAGAGTAGAAAATCATTTAGGAAAACTACCCTAAGTATACCTGACCGGGATTGAACCCCAATCTCCCCATCATCGGCAGTCTATTTTATTGCTAGAGTGACGCCTTAGACCATGCCGTCACCGAAGCGGGTTTACAGGCAATTCACATTGCTGTTAATCACTAGATACATCACTAGATTGTCAGTAAGGAAATTTGATTTATTGTCAGAATGTTTTTATTATTTGAAAAGCTTTGTTCTACTTCACACAATGTCAAGAGACAAAATTTCAAATTCCAAAAAAGTTACCTTTCTCCATCAGTAGTACTATGTTGTTTCAGAAGAAAATTCAGACTGCAAGAAAAAAAGAGAGAAAGAGGGCAAAGTTGAAAAAGATGCGCCAAGGGCCTTAGTCTTTAAACAAAATAGGTAATTATAGGCACTAGAAAACTAATATAGTGTACTCGTAATAACATGAAATGCACATATTTCTCGACTATGTTTTACTATCAAGGAAAATAAAAGGAAATTTGGCAAAATACACTCTCCCTAGTAGGCCTAATGTTTCTAGAGTGCTCCAAAACTACAAAGAATATGCAGCCGCATGACACATATTGTAAGAAAATGTAAATAGTTGTTTAACCAGTTGTCTAGAAAGTTGATAAGAGTGTATTTTTAAATACCAGGTATTGTACATATATCAAGAATTTATATACAATTTCTTTTAGCTCACGACGAAATGTTGAGATAAAGCGTTTATGTACTTTCCAATCCTCGGTGAACGGGGCTATCTGCGACGCATGAGTCATTAATTAGGCTAATTCCTTGGTGTTCAGTCTCTTGCTAAGGTGCGGTGGGCAGAGTTTTATTAGAGTTGTCACAAAGGGGTGTAGCAGTGGCGAGGGAAACACGCTTCAATAAATATTTAATGCAGCGCTAAATAATATTCACTTCTTTCTCGCTTCAGCGTGCCACATTCAACAAATCTTCAGATTGTTTGTTAATAATAAATGGTTTTGTTTAAGGATTTATTACTTTTTTTTAGCACCGCGTCCTACTTACTACATGTTCAGGTTATACGCATGGGTACTAATTAAGCTAGTAATTTAGGGATTAGGAAGGTTGAATTTAGAGGAAGTGCACACGATTTTACATAAAGAGAGAGTGAAAAACCATTCAGGCAAAATCACTCTCAATGCACCGGAACGGGGTTTTTGAATCTCGATCTTCCTGTCATTGGTAGCATATTCTATTGCGAGAGTATGGCCTTAGGGGCTTTCAAGTATTACGTAAGCACATTTTTTTTTTTGCTATTTTTAACCCCTGCCCCCCTCCTGTAATCAAAAATAAGCAAATGCCTGACACCCCACCCCCCTCTTGCTTACGTAAAATTAGTCAACTGTTTCCATTTGTTCACATGAATAACCATTCTTTTTTTCATTCCATTTTACATATAGCCTGAACAGGTAGTAAAATGCGACGATAAAAAAAAGGAAAGTCATGTTATTTATAAATTGCTGGTAATTATTAACATAGAGCTGTAAATTAATATTGCAAACTAATTGACAATTATCACTGGTATACAATTAGTTTAAATTTATTGAATGGGTAAAATGTAAACAAGTTATAACATTATAAGAGTTTAAAATTTTAATTTACTTTTATTTGAAGTTATAAAAATGTACTATTAGTGAATACATAAATATAAAATATATATTATATTATAAATATTATATTTATATTTACCCACCATAAACTCCATTTAATCCGATGACCAAGGTCCTTGAATCCACGTCCCAACACTTTCAATTGTTATGTTTCTATTTGGGGGTCCAGGTCACTCAAGCTTTGGCTTACTTCTATAGGCTTCTCCAAGTCTTCCTCGTTTAGTCACTCAGCATCTTCATTGCTCCCCCCAAAGTCCAAGTGGCTTGTAATGCGCTCTCCCTCAATTTTTTCCGCCTTTTCTCTGTCTTACGTAAGCATTTTTCTGACCTCCCTCCCGCCTTGTCAACAAAAATAAGCAAAGCTCAAACCCCTTCAACCCCTAAGGTGCTTAGGCTTACGTAATACTTAAACGGTCCCTTAGATATTAATTGAGTGATTAGTTCATCACACGACTAATAAAATAACCTAAACCCAGAACCGCACAACACCCAGTCTCCAACCAGCTGTTAATTTATTACTATAAAAAGGGAGAAAGCCACATTTCACCAATGATAGGTTTTTGGTCATGCCGGGGATCGAACTCAAGAATCTTAGCTTAGTAGACAGACACGCTACTGACAGAGCTAAGGTGACAGTTTAAATATAAATTGATTAGACAAAACCTTTTGAAAAGTGTTGATAAATTATAGGTAAAAACACTTTTACAAACTAGAAACATTTGTTCTATTAGATGAACAAACAGATTCTATCTGTACAACCAATTATTTAACACTAAGTTATATATTATTATTATTATCACCGCGTCTTACTACCCGTTCGGGCTATACGCACTTACGCTAATGTGTGATGGTAGGGTGATTGCGAGATGAAATGGAGGACCTACAGTTTAACGTGGAATCCGAACCACGGTGGAGGCCTGGCATTCCTCACATTCACAAGATGTATTGTCAGAGGTGAAGGAAGGGTTTGGTAATCAGATAAATCCGTGCCGGGACCGAGGATTGAACCCCGGCCGCCAGAACAGAAGTCTGACACCTTACCCCTAGACCACCAGGTCACCTCTAAGTTATATACTAATATTTTAAAAATTGCAAACAAAATTTTTTCAATACCATATCATACATTTTACCTTGGCTTACTACCCACTCGAGATGGGTGCATTTAATATACTCTTGAAGTTAAGATGAGGAACATGAAATATAAAATAAATATATCCACATTTGCGTGTGTGGAGGGGTGGGAAGGGAATTATTCAAAAATCTCTCTTAGACACCAGGATGGGATTCAAACCCCGACATCCTCATCACCAACAAACCAAACTAAATGAGCCAGAAATTTAGCTCGTGCTAGCCTTGGCGGGTACCTTTTATTAATTAGTAATGTGATAACACATCAACCTGTTTTTTAACACCACCTCTTACTATCCATTCGGGTTATACGCTTATGTACTAAGTACTCTAACGTTTTAGTGGAATTTGCGGAGAGATAAAGTGGAAAACCATTTAGGAAAAACAAACTTCAGGGCACTTGAACAAGGGTCGAACCACGATCTCCCCATCATGGGCAGTCTTGTCTATTGTGAGAGTAGCGTCTTAGACCATGCGACCACTGAAGCGGGTTCAATAAACCTGTTCATCAAGCCGTATTCTAAGAGGTATCGTCCAAATTTTCAAAAAGAAATCAATATTTGACAACTAGAAAAGTTACTAGACCTACTTTATAAGTCAATTCATGCTATGACCATCTGCCAATTTTAATAATATGGGTACTATTAATAATACAGAACACATTTATCAATTCTAAGCGTAAAAAATATATTTGTATTTTCTAAAAGGCCCTCTCAATAACATCCTTGACTCCTGGCTAAATAGCCATTCGAAGCTCAAACCCACAAATGTGTTTTGATTGAAAACTTTGTCTGTGGATGATGTAACGTTTTGAAGGCATTGAAGTGTCGCATAGCCAATTAGAGAGAGAGAGAGAGAGACGAAACTACTGGCCTTGGCCTTGTAGTTAGTTAGTTAACTCTGGTTATGACTACCGTGTAAAAAACATCACAACTCTGTCCCTTTTATTTCTTTCTCTCTCTGTCCCTACTACACGTTTTCTTCTCCCGCTTTGTCTTTATTCGTCAGACACTTCAAAATACTGTGAATGGTAAATATGTCACGAAGCAAGTAGCCATAATGAACGGAAATAGTTGTTCAGTTGTTTTTTATCAGCTCCGTTTTTTACTACCCGTTCGAGCTATACGCTTGAGTACTAATTAGTTAGGAACGAGGAAGGTTGAGCTTAAATTAAGTGTACCCACATTTGAGTGGAGGGAGAGTGAAAAACAATTTATAGAAAAAAAACCTTACTACACCTGACCGAAATTCGATCTCCCCGTCACTATTTAGTGTGTCTGTATTGGCTCAAAGTCTCTCGGACAGGGTTTTGCGATGTTGCAAGCCCGTGCTGAACGAAACACGACACATTCATCAGTGTATTGCAATCTTGCTGTTCGCTGTTTAGTGGTGGCTGGCTGCACAGGATGTTTGTTACCTCCTTGGTAAACCTGCATCTTCACGTGACTGTTGTATTGCTGGTGGCCGCAATTCAGGGGTATTGTCCTTGTTCACACTATTAATGACTCAACTTTCGAGTGACACGTACTAAATAACGTTACGAAAGATTTAAGGTGCGACGGAATGGACCGCGTATAATTATGTATTTTTATAGGTTTTATGAAAAAACAAACAACTATTTTGTCCAAAAGATATACAATAAGTTTATTGCTTCAGTAGATACTTTTAGCTTAATTTTATAAACATAATAATCAACAGTTTTTTTAATATCTGTTCAGATTATTGCGTAATTTACCAGAAGCTTTTAATGTTATTTAAAATGTTTCTCACGCGCAGGTCCAAATCGCAATAGATTAGTCTGCCGAAAACGGGAAGATCAGATTCCAAATCCCGGTTGGTTTAATAATGTTGGCCTTCCCTAAAAAGTTTTACACTTTACCTCCACGAAAATGTGGGTACACTTCTTCTATATTCAACCTTCCTAATCCCCATTACATTAGCGCCAATAGTAAATTTTTGTATACCCCAAATGAGTGGTAAAACGCGGTGCTAGAAATGTTTATTGGCAAATGTTAAGATAATCAAGTCTTGTAGATTAGGGTGGTCAGGACATGCAGCGTGTTTGGGAGAATATAGAGCCATGTTCGTGGTATTGACTGGTAAACTGAAAGGGAAGACACCATTGGGATGACCTAGACGCAGATGGATGGATAACATTAGAAGGGACCTGAAATATACAGGGTGTAATGAGGTGGACTGGATATAACTAGCTCTAGATAAGAATAGGGTAATGAGGTGGACTGGATAGAACTAGCTCTATATAGGGTGTAATGAGGTGGACTAGATAGAACTAGCTCTAGATAGGGTGTAATGAGGTGGACTAGATATAACTAGCTCTAGATAGGAATAGGGTAATGAGGTGGACTGGTTATAACTAGCTCAAGATAGGATGTAATGAGGCGGACTAGATAGAACAAGCTCTAGATAGGGTGTAATGAGGTGGACTGGATAGAATTAGCTCAAGATAGGGATAGGGTGTAATGAGGTGGACTGGATAGAACTAGCTCAGGATAGATATGGGGTGTAATTAGGTGGACTGGATACAACTAGCTCAAGATAGGAATAGGGTAATGAGGTGGACTGGTTAGAACTAGCTCAAGATAAGGTGTAATGAGGCGGACTAGATAGAACTAGCTCTAGATAGGGTGTAATGTGGTGGACTGGATAGAACTAGCTCAAGATAAGGATAGGGTGTAATGAGGTGGACTGGATATAACTAGCTCAAGATGGGGAAAGGGTTTAATGAGGTGGACTGGAAAGAACTAGCTCAGGATAGGGATGGGTGGCGTAATTTTGAAAGGGTGGCAATGAGCTTTCGAGTTCCTAATGCCATAGAGAAAGTAGGTAGAGTGTAAATTATGGGCTGGTTTTGCTGTGTATTCAGAAGTTATAATACGGCGTGTGAAATGCAATTTTCACAAATATAATTTGTTTATCTAAACTTTTTGTTGCATGTAATAATTAACACCCAAACTGTTGTTGAGCCTTTATTCAAGTAGGTATGTAATCATGGAATTAATTTCACCACACTGATACGAATTAATGAATTGCCGTTAGATTTCTATCCATCAGTCCATAAACTTATTTTTGTTTGAACATGATTGTTTTTGTATGAATCTAACACGGTTAAACATTTTAAACTATAACTCAAAGTCGCTAATTATGATTTCACCTTGAACAAATTAACACAATTGAGAATATATTTGCAGTTTGAATTATTATTACAAATACAAGTTGAATCCTACTAAATAGCCATAAACAGCTTCTTTAATAAAAGGAAATGTAAACCAACCATTTGCCCTTTTGTTAGAGCCCTAACTCTCTTGCACGATGTTTATATTTCATCCATTATTATTTGTACTTGTACTCAACGCAAATCAAATTATCAGTCCCTTGGGACGCACCTAAAGTGAACTCCGGATCGGTCATGTCACACCACGAGGCCACAAGCATGAAAAAAACAAACAAAACGCGAATAAAGTGTTTAGCGAGGAAAAGCAAACACA
The DNA here is from genome assembly GCA_902141375.1 of Timema poppense. NCBI lineage: Eukaryota > Metazoa > Arthropoda > Insecta > Phasmatodea > Timematidae > Timema > Timema poppense. The sequence continues at coordinate 94,007 of CABFOV010001704.1, read as the reverse complement.
AAGCATAGATTAACAATCATAAATGAAAAATGTTTCAACTTTTAAATGAGATGAAACACTTTGAAAATAATTGTTTAAAATACTTGGCAAAAACAAAAGTGCACACGCTTTTCGTTGATTTTTATGTTTGTATAGAACTTCGATTTATTCAACATTTAAAAAAATATAGAATAGCTACATCTATACAAACGCCGTTGTTTTCATATTTTTTTAAAGCACCACGTAGTACCACCAGTTTAGGTTATAAGAATATGTACTATTTACACTAATGAGTTAGAGATGGGTAAGGTTGAATTTAGAAGAAGTGTACTTGCTTTTACGTGGAGGAAAAATGGAAAATAAATTTGAAAAAACCTACCCTCAATATACCCCACCGGGATTTGAACCCTGAGCTCCTTGTCATCGGTGGTATTGTTTAACACTAAAGTGAAGCCTTAGACCATGCAGTCACAGAAGTAGATTTGCTATATTGATCAAACCATTATTTATGTATAATTTTTATCTTGGCGAGAAGTGTTTTTTTTAAAAGATCAGATTGACAACATTTTTTATAGTAAATCGAGAAAAGTTATTCATGGGAAAATGTTTTAACCTTGAGAGTATGGCTCAGTAGGATCAAAATTTTATGAACTTTTATCTAGCCTGACCAGAAATGACTGTATTTTTTAAAACCAAGAGAAAAAAAATATCGATTTATGACACGAGCATAATCGTGTATCTAATCCCCTGTTAATCTGGGTTGCGATATGGTCTCGTGTGAAATCTAATAGTTATTAAAGGATGTTCACGTCATTTTTACAACAAAATGTCAATGTTTTCAAGCCTGTTTTGGAAAGCATGACTGGTAACACTCTAGGAAAAGGCTGCCAAACCTGTGACACACGATTTATTAAATTGGCACGTGATATTGTTTTCTTACTACGTGGCATACACTACTGTTTATTTATTTTTTTATCACCGCCTCTACTAAGCACGATAATAATTACTCTAACGTGGTAGGTAAGAGGAAGGAAGCATTTTAGAGGTAGCCTACCCGGTATTTGCATGAAGGGAAAGTGGTAACCCATTTAGGAAAACTACCCTAAGTAGACCCGACTGGAACTTGAAACCCAATCTTCCCGCCATCAGAAGGCCAGTCCAACACGAAAGTGACGCCTTAAACCTTTCGACCATTGAAGCGGATCATACTTTACTCTCTTCAGTTTTTTTTAATGGACTAACCGATGGCGTATATATACTACCTCTTTGTTTCCCAAACGTTTTGGAAACGTGACCCAATTTTAGAACGACACTTAAATGAACATGAAGTTGGGGAGGGAATTTTTAATTTAATTTTTGTTTTTACGACTGTGTTTTTACTTAAATTTTTATTGAATATATTCGAGACACCAAAAACCTTCCACACCACAAGCTAATGTAGATAATTGCAAGAGGAATACCACAGAGCTCCTGGCTGTTGACTTGTAGATCTCCGGTTCGATTTCAGGCTGATACCGAGGGATTTTTTTTCTCGAAAAAGGAGTAATTCCCATGGTCACCAGGGTTTGGTTAGTTAAGCCTAAGTTAGTTTAAGATCTTAATTGGCTACCTTCCGTCATTTTCACTATCATTATCCTCTCATCTCATCGGTACATGGAAAGTACCTCCACGGAAAGGATGTACGATTAGTACAATAGCGCCTCTGGACATTAGTACTGGCTAATCTTTCCACAAACTGAACTACAGATTGATGTATCCTAGACAGGCCATTATTGTTAATTATTATCTTGTGTGGAGATAATTTTTTGTAATGTTTTGCTGATCACGAAGTGCATTATTGTCCTTCAGGTCTGTCCGGTGAGATGGTGCGGCTGGATGTCGGAAAGTGTCTTAAGAACACCTAAAACTATATCTTTATCAATCATAGCTTTTATAAACACGCAAAATACGACTAAAACATTTTGATGGCTTGGGATTGTGGTTGGTCCCCTCCCAGGACTAATGGTGTCTCCGTGTTACCCTCTCAAGGTTAAAACTGTTTGTTTGCATGTCAAGCAGTCCGACAATGGCGTCGTGTAGTGTACAGAACCACCGGCGCAGCGCTAAGTGTCAAGTAAACACCTCGTACACTGATTATCAAGGCACGGGAGTTCTCAAGATTCTCTCAATCAAACACAGTTGAGCCGCAAGCATTTCATTTCGGCGGGACACTCAGTTCAGATAACATGGAGACACCCCATTGTACTCGGTACAGTCTGGTTTTCGGCCTGGATGTTACTAGGGGCCGTATGTAAGAACTTGACTAAGTGGACGCTTTGTTAACACTAGCGTGGGACTACTTACGTCATCATATGTTGAAAGGTGGAGCGATAGTGTGCTTGTGACCAAACTATCGGTCCACTGAGCATCCACTATACGTTCGTGCATACCGACCTAGATCTACTTTCTAATATTCATACATCAAGTCACTTTATCTGCAGACATAACTTTACATAGATATTATCAATACCCATGAAATAGCACTGGATAAGGTCCAACCCTCTCTCTCTCAGTTGTTAGCGTGTCTGTCTACCGAGCTGGGGATCTTGAGTTTGGTTCCCGCTATGACAGAAAATTGTAATAATATAATAATATTTAGCACCGCGTCTTACTACCCGTTCGGGTTATACGCCTTAAGTACTAATTACGCTAATGGATTGGGAATTGGGAAGGTTGAATTAGAGGAAGTGAACCCGCATTTGCGTGGAGGGAGGGTGGAAACCATTTAGGAAAAACCACCCCCAGTTAAACCGACTGAGATTCGAACCTTGATCTCCCCGTCCTCGGCGGTCGAGCTCAACACGACAAGCGCGTTAGCCAACTACGCCACCGAGGCGGGTCAGAAAATTGTATCATTGGTGAAATGAGAGAGCCGGGCAAAACATGATAGCCCTCAATTTATGAACAAATATGTTAACAGTGATTTCTAGTGGGTTACCTCTTGAACTAAAAACTGTTTTTATATTCAGTCAAGACCTTGAGGCTAGCTAATATAGACAAATATTTTATTTATTTTCTAAATCAAGATTTCAGTATTTCATAGAAGTTTAAATAGTGAATATATCCCATTTAAATCTATGAGGCGTATCATGTTTTTGGCCTGAGCTCCTCAAATGTGGGCTTACCCTTTCACAGTGATGAATTAACGACCGATGACTGGGTGTTGTGTCTATTATATATTTAAGTTAGTTTATAATTAGGGTGCCGATATAATTAGTCGGTTCAGAAAGTGCCTCTACAATAATAAAAAAAAAAATAACACTATTAATGTAGAAAGATGTTCTCAATTTTGGTTCGTCTAACCTCAATGGAGACTTTACTCTGGACAGAGCCATGCGTTCTGACCGTTCGTCTAACCTCATTGGAAACTTTACTCTGGACAGAGCCATGCGTTCTGACTGTTCGTCTAACCTTAATGGAGACCTTACTCTGGACAGAATCAGGCGTTCTGACCTTTCGTCTAACCTCACTGGAGACTTTACTCTGGACAGAGCCATGCGTTCTGACCGTTCGTCTAACCTCACTGGAAACTTTACTATGGACAGAGCCATGCGTTCTGACCGTTCGTCTAACCTCATTGGAAACTTTACTCTGGACAGAGCCATGCGTTCTGACCGTTCGTCTAACCTCATTGGAAACTTTACTCTGGACAGAGTCAAGCGTTCTGACCTTTCGTCTAACCTCATTGGAAACTTTACTCTGGACATAGTCAAGCGTTCTGACCTTTCGTCTAACCTCATTGGAGACTTTACTCTGGGCAGTCAGGCGTTCCGACCGTTCAGGCAGTCAGGCGTTCTGACTGTTCATCTAACCTCGGCGGTTATTCCGAGGAGGTAAACTAATTTATACTCGACTTGAGTAAAAAAAGTTCCATGAGACAGCAAGTTTGTTCAAACAAACAAGATGTTTGGTAACAAGTGGTTCTAAACTTATCCGAGTCATTGTCACACCAACACGTCATATTAGTATTACAAAGGTGGCCGAGCAGCCTAAAGCGTTGTTATTACGTACCAGGGGATCATAGTGGGGTGTAATTATCATCAGTCATTTCAAGTTGATACAAAAGTGTATTTTTTTGGTGTCATCTTGAAAGTTGGGGTCTGTATTACATTTTTGGTCTGAGTGTACAATGATCAACCCCCATTGGGGTACCAGGGTACCTGGGCCTATTATGAAATAATTGTATGAAGTTCAGAATGCTCTTAACCTTTTAATGGATAGTCCGATTTAAATGTTTTATGTACGAAGAGTTTTTTGTGATGTAGCATCGCAATTTATACATATTTTACTAATACAGTTCAATATTAGGACTGCATAAGCATTAATTAATCAAAAACATGTTATTTACAGAGACTTTTTAGTATTTATTTAATAACATTTAAAAAAATTTATAATGAAAGATGTTAAAGGTATAGTAAGCAGTTTAAATGATATTTTAGTTATGGTTTCATTTCTGACCTTTACCTTGAGTACAATAAATCATAGCATGACCAATATATTACTTAAACAATAAATACATGAACATGAACAAGTGTAGAAAGAGCAGAAAAAAATCTAAGAGTAACTAATTGTTGAGATAATTTTAACTTTTTTAACAATTTAACTACTAATTGCGTTTGCATTTGCGCAAACGTGTGCAAGCACGAATCTAGCAATGGTTAAATGGTGGAGGGGGAGTGGGGGTCACACATATATATTGAATAGAGAAACATTTCACCTTCCATCCACGATTCGTCCTTTCGCCCATTCTGAGTTCAATCCCAGCTTCACCCCCACAAGTAATTATCCTGTACTTCTACAGAAATTAATATACAACCTCAATGATCACCGCTAAAGCCCTCACCCTCCACCTTCATTAGTCTAAAAATAATCAAACATTCTACCTAAGGGGGGCACGAACCCCCTTAAATTCGCACTTGAACGTGTGTATTTAAATTTATCCTTCATACATTTACAGAATGAACATTTATTTGTGCAAGCACATTTTACATCGAGTTTAAAAACATCCTTGACAAGGGGCAACGTTTTCCATATAGGAACAAGCTTGCCTTATTTCTGTATCTATCAATGATTTGTGGGGTTCTCGATAGGTGTCAATGGATCATGAGCTGTGTTACAGATGCTCTCTTGGTGCATACTCCTTTTTAGATGCCGATCAAAGGCATTACTTCTAGGGGGTATTCTATCCACATTCCTAGTCTTACGGCAGAACAGATGCATTCGAATGAAGTCAATGTTGTAGTTTTCTGTAATAGATTCATTTGAGTAAATACTGCAGGCAAACTGTAAAGGAGTAAAGACTACAGGCAAACTGTAAAGCTACATCTCTCAACTTTGGTGATACACGAAACGGGGTACTAGTGGTAGTTGAAAATTCTTCCATGAGTGATGGAACTCGATATTTCGTCTTGAAGCAGAACCTTTTACCCTTGAATTTGAAAGAATAAGTGCTGTCTGATCCAGTGAATTCATGGTAGAGAGCCATGGCTTCACAAGTTGTCTCGCCTAAGCTTGCTCCTATAATATCGAGATAGATAATTTTTGTTGTTTTCCCTGCTTTAAATGAAACCCAGATATCTGCTAAAGGATTCACTGCAATTAATTAGTGAAAATTACTCAAAAGTATTACAACAACATGTGTCCCCAGTATATACCATCGCAAGTGTTGAATCTTTGAGGACGTGAAAAAGATGAACAGCGACACGAGTGTCTGCCCTTTAATGATTGCATGGTCCCATAGGAGAACAACGTACTGCAGAAAGGACTCGATCCCCTAATGTGATATATACTAATTTTCCACCTGGGATGAGTGCTTGCATAAGCTCTGTTGGAAAGAATGAGAACTGTTCTTTCTTGTTTTATTCATCTGCCATAACTTCATGCAATTTTCCTGGGACTTTGGCAAGACGAGACACACGTTTTCTTGTACCAATTCTCCTTTTATTGTCAATGCACAATATTGTTCCCAGATAACATCCACTATTGTGGTTACTTTCCAATGTCCTGCTTCAAATTCTTCCTGGATAGTATCTGGAAGATTTTTAGGTCTCGGATGAAGACAGGAACCCGACGAGCATAATTATGGTGACCCAGGGCAAAGAAGAGGGGTACAAACTTTAGGAAAGTATCAACCATGAGTTTGAACTTTTGCTCTCGATGTGCCAGTATGAACATGAATATTATTTGTTCTTACTTATTAATAAGCAGCCAGAATTGCATTATTGGTTTGTCTTTGGAAACAACTGAGATCCAATCCTGAAACGTAATTTCGATTCCACACTTTTCATAAAGTTGTTTCAGAAGGTTGTCAAACACCATAACAGTAACTTGTTGAGCATACCGTGCTCTCAATGGATCAGATGCTCTCAAAAACTATATAGCTGCTGCCCATGTCTTTGTGATTCCTCCTTCCAATAGGAATGATGGCCATCCATATTCTAGTAACATATCTCCCATACTGGCCTACAAAGTCATTGAAGTGGTTGATCTACTACTAATACTGAAGGCTGTTGGGGGTTGAGGTACTCCATTGTTTGTTTTACTAGTTGCATTTCATGTCAGATAGTTCCTGTCGTAGCTGCTTTATCATGAAACAGAGGTAGGGGGCCTTCAAGGAATATTTCTGATGATCTAATGCTTAATACTTATACCATCATAATATTGAACAGATCATGTCAGATAGTTCCTGTCGTAGCTGCTTTATCATGAAACAGAGGTAAGGGGCCTTCAAGGAATATTTCTGATGATCTAATGCTTAATACTTATACCATCATAATATTGAACTGTATTGATAAAATATATGTAAATCCCTATGCTACACCACATAAAACCTCTTGGTACAAAAAACATTTAGATCTGACAATCCATTAAAATTTTAGAGCATTTTGAACTTTACACAATTATCGAACAGTGGGCCCAGCCCCGTGGTACCTCAATGGAGTTGACCGTTGTACACTCGGACCAAAAATGTAATACAGACCCCAACCTTCAAGATGACACAAAAAATAAACTTTTGCATCAATTTGAACTAAAATGTTAATTTTACCAGTGCGTGGCAACCCACTATCATCGTTGACGAAGAGATCGTAGCTCGAATCCTGACCAACTGTACCGAGAATGGATCCTCTTGTGATTTCCACTGTTTTCACATCCTATTTTCACAGTCTGAGATTAGATATTTGACAACCCTGGTGTCTAAACAAAATATTTTTTTAAAGGTGTATAGCTACACTTTCTTGCTCTTTCACCTAAAAATGGAGATGTATACACAAAACTATGAGACACAAAATAATATACATTGTTGCAGAAACATAATCAGAAACGAGCATCTCATTTAACTCAATTTTTTTTAGACTTTCGTTTAAAAAATAAAAGTCCTACATCTTTTAATTGATAAGTTATTTAGTTGATTTCTCTTTTTGCACTTCAGTAAACTAACCTTAATTTTGGGGTTAGATATCCAGTTTCAAAAATACCTTGGGGTAAACCTATGAAAACCTTAGATATCAAGTTTTAGCCCAATCGGTAAAATAGCTTAGGCTATACTCTGAGAGACAGACAGACAGACGGAAATTCAAAAATAACTTTTTCAGATTTGGGGGGGTCATGAAATGTTGAAATTCATCAAAGTCTCAAGATCAATATTTTTGACAATCACAATACTTTCTATACCTTTAAGAGCGAGAAATTAAAAAGAGGAATCATACTGCATTGTTTGTTGGTTCATAATAAGATCCGTGTGCCGCAAATAATCATAAGCCGGGCCACATGTGACATGTGCAAGTCGGTGTTCCTGACGTAAAGCATTAAAAACTTTGACTTCAGTAGACTTCAAAGCAATCTCATGGGTCGCCGGTTAACGTTAGAAGACAAAACGTGAAATACGAGGTCAAACAGTTAATTAATTAATTAATTGCTGTACAGATATTTTTTTAATCCGTAAATAATTGTTAGTGGAAAGTGTCGGATGTCACAAGTGAAACAATGGCAGGAAGGGAGGGCTTGTTAGCAGAGGAACCTGGTTCCACCCAAGTGGGGATATAGGATGGACTTCTCTTTTTCTTGCTCAGCGTCTCCAGGTCTGCCACAACTTTATTATTACCAAAGCCTTGCGTTTTACAAGTTATTCAGAAGGAGTTACAATATTTCCAGGCATCTTGGATTGAACATAAGAGTAATAAAATTTCATCAAACTGACCTGTGGGAAGTCATGTGACATGTTTAAAACATGTTGTTTATGATTGATGGGGAAATACATGTTCTATGGCTTCACAAATCTTGCAATAAGACATGTTTAAATCAGAGTGCTTAATTTTTCAATTTACTTTTTCATCCATCTAAGAAATACATATTTAAGCATTCAGTTAAATGTTCCGAAATAACAAATATTCCAGTATTTGTACTAGTTTTTGCAAGGTTCCCTGTGTTTTCACGGTTTTCCAGGTGCCTGGAAACCCTGGTATTACCAACCCGTCGGTTTTTCAGTAAAGATGGTTGAGAACTGTTCACTCTAAGGAATAGCTCAAAGAGATTCATTTCACTTAAATTAAGCAGTTATTTTATCTAGTTACCCGCTCCGGTGGCCGCATGGTCTAACGCGCTACTCTCGCAGTATTCTAGAGTGCCGATGACGGAGCGAGACTGAGGTTCAAATCTCAGTCGGGTGTACTGGGGCTGGTTTTCACAAAATGGTTTTCCACTCTACCTATATGAAAATTCGGCATATTTCATTTAATTATAAACATCCCTAATCCCTAAAGACCATTAGCGTAATTAGTACATAAGAGTATAGCCCGTGTGTATAGTACGCGGTGACAATAACTTTTTTTTATCTTCTTCAGTCGTTCGCCAACTACAGCTTGTAATTCAGTAATTCACCAGTTAATGAACTACACCCACGCTAGTGATATCATTATATAAATACAGATATTGGCATAGTTGTTCTTATTGCTTGGAGCTGTGCTTATTTTTCTACTTGAGGTATTTAAGTTGGAATTGTAGGGGACGCGAGAAAAAGCCAGTGCCTTTGCAGTTTTTTATAAGATTTTTTTTTGCCCAAAATAAATCAAATTTGCTACCGTATAGACATAATAGTTCAATTTTCTTCAAGAGTTGTTGAATATCTGTCATGGGCATAGTGGCACTAAATGAGAAACTTTTTAAATTAAGATAAATATTTGTCATTAAATTCTAGGACAACCTTGACAGATATTCAAGAACTGTTGCTATAACCATATGAAGAAAATTAGACTGTTTCTACTGGAGAAATATATTATTTATTTTGACCAACAAAATATTTTGTTATTAAAAAAATTGTAAAAAACACTGCTCTTAACTCGTGTCCCATACACTCCCATATTAACATGCAATTTCTGTACCGACTGACTACATCAACTCACGAGTAATAAAACTAACAACATCCGGCTCCACATCCATTAATTAAGCCTTGAGAAAGGAAAAATCCCAATTTAAACTATGAACTTTTTTCAACCATACCGGGAATCAAACCTAGAATTCTTAAGATCAATTGGCAGACACACTATCCACTGAGCTAGGGATTCAGTCAAAATGAGTAATAAGAACAATAAACAATATAAGGTATCAATTTCGCCAAAGACTCAACACTGAACAGATTATGGCGAGTAGATCAGGATTTGAATCCTTGTCAGGTCTACTCATGGTGGTTTTTTTTTTTCTAAACGGGTTTCCTAATCTTTATCCACGTAAATGCAAGTATATTTCCTCTATATTATACTCTTCTCCTTCTTACAGTATTAGCCTGATTAACAATGCGTACAGCCCCAAAGGGTAGAAAGACAGGGTTAGAAAACACGCTCTTTTTTAAAAAAAATGCACACACTATCTTACTTTGAGTGTTATTTTCTATTTAAAATCGTGTTGCGGCTATTATTATAGACAGTTTTTAATAAACAAGTGAGCAAAGTTTATTATAACTACATACTTGCCTAATTCCTTTTGCATTTACCCAAACAATAAACTATATACATTATTACTATACTAATTAAAATTATCATTTAAATTTATTATATACATAAATATTTTAATCTAAAACTAAGCTAATAAAAACTATAAATAATAAATTACAATATCCTCAATGTTTTAAATTTGGCACCCACAATCCTGCCCAAGAAGGTTAGTAATATCCCACCCAACCCCTTCTGCCCTGGAACTCTTGTGGTTCTATTTCCTTCGTGAAATGTTGTGAGAACGTGATATTGTGGTCAGATTTGAGCTATCAAGATGGCCTTATCTCGGTCACCTGCTGGAAACACTACATTCCTATAAGATAGACGTGGCTGACCCAAATACTACACAAATATACCTCATAGTGCATCCACAGAAACTGTGGTCTTTCTTGTAAGTCATAGTCCATCCACAGTGATTGTGGCCTTTCTTGTAAGTCATAGTCCATCCAAAGTAACTGTGGCCTTTCTTGTAGGTCATAGTGTATCCACAATAACTATGACCTTTCTTGTAAGTCATAGTGCATCTACAGTGATTGTGGCCTTCTTGTAAGTTATAGTGCATCCACAGTAACTGTGGTCTTTCTTGTAAGTCATAGTCCATCCACAGTGATTGTGGCCTTTCTTGTAAGTCATAGTCCATCCAAAGTAACTGTGGCCTTTCTTGTAGGTCATAGTGTATCCACAATAACTATTACCTTTCTTGTAAGTCATAGTGCATCTACAGTAACTGTGGCCTTCTTGTAAGTTATAGTGCATCCACAGTAACTGTGGTCTTTCTTGTAAGTCATAGTGTATCCACAATAACTGTGACCTTTCTTGTAAGTCATAGTGCATCTACAGTAACTGTGGTCTTTCTTGTGAGTCATAGTGCATCCACAGTAACTGTGGCCTTTCTTGTAAGTCATAGTGCATCTACAGTAACTGTGGTCTTTCTTGTAAGTCATAGTCCATCCACAGTGATTGTGGCCTTTCTTGTAAGTCATAGTCCATCCAAAGTAACTGTGGCCTTTCTTGTAGGTCATAGTGTATCCACAATAACTATGACCTTTCTTGTAAGTCATAGTGCATCTACAGTAACTGTGGCCTTTCTTGTAAGTCATAGTGTATCCACAATAACTGTGACCTTTCTTGTAAGTCATAGTGCATCTACAGTAACTGTGGCCTTTCTTGTAAGTTATAGTGCATCCACAGTAACTGTGGTCTTTCTTGTAAGTCATAATGTATCCACAATAACTGTGACCTTTCTTGTAAGTCATAGTGCATCCACAGTAACTTTGGCCTTTCTTGTAAGTCATAGTGCATCTACAGTATCTGTGATCTTTCTGGTGAGTCATAGTCCATCCACAGTAACTTTGGCCTTTCTTGTAGGTCATAGTTCATCCAGAGTAACTATGGTCTTTCTTGTAAGTTACGGAAACTCGAACTGGTGAGCATGCGGTATAAATTTAAAGCTCAACTTGTCTGGTGTGTCGGTGACTGAGAGGTTAGGGTTCAAATATAGGTAGATTGTAATGATTTTTTCTTAAATTGTTTAACACTCTTCCTACCCGTCCGGGCTGTTTGCGTATTCACACTGATAAAGTAGGAATGTATGATTTAGAGGAACATTACTCCGCCAAGATCCAACCCCCAACCTTCCTTTAATAAGCAAACCAGACCAAACGAGCGAGAATAATGCGTTTATCAACGTGTCATTTATCATCTATGGCGTTTTGACCACGTTGAAAATATTATTTGTAATTTTAACAGTTAATATAAAATGACTTCTCTTGTCAAATTAAAAAACACCTATTGGCGAGGTTTATAAATTATAGGACTATCTATCTATTTAAAACGTGAAGCGATTTCTTTAGAGAACGACCAACGAAGTTCTACACAACAGATTTTCATCATTTAAAGAAAATAGATAATTTAAGCTTATATATCGAACGTGTACAAAATAATAAATAATTAAATAAATAAAAATAAACCATAAAAATATTCAATGTGAGAGTTTATTTTAATTTTAGATTAAAACTAAAATTAGAATATATATATATATTCTACCTAAAATGATTGAATTTTATTTTTATACATCTATAATCTAAACGAAATAGTGAGAACTGGCATTGCATAAATTGACGAATGACGCCTCACCAAGGAAGCTAGTTTTGACGACGTTATATAAGAAGACATGTTTTGAACATAACCTAACTGCCACAATAAATACTACCGTTGTAGAGAGATTGGTGACTGACCTGTTATCTTAGTGCGGTCATGTTCAAATACCGGTTGGGAAAATCAAGTGAAGATTTAGAATGTGAAAGGATACCAAAGTCCATGTTAACAATTAAGAAGGTCTTAAATAATCCCTCTCATTGTCGATTAACCGGATATTTAGAAACAAGATTAAGAACTAATCAGAAAACGTATCAAAGTGCAGTTTTATGCATTCTTTTATTTAACAACAGTCAAATTAAGACCAGCTTAACTTTTTCTTAGTTTTTAAAATATATTTCTTTGGATCTTGTTTTCTAAAAAAGTACATAAAACTGCACCACGATATAACGTCTGCTTCGAGTTGAATTAACTACCTATAGGAAGAACAGTTTTATAAAATACAAACACAATTTCTTGGGGTCAACATTGATAGTATTTTGCTTAATTATTAATGTTATTTTATAGGTACTGATAATATCTATCAAAATATAAAGATTTGAGTCACATTACTTGAGGTATGATTATATGAAAGTAGTTACTAACTTTTATGACTGTCATTTAATGTTCTTCCTATCAGAATCATACTCTAAGCAAGGTGTTACCCGTGAGGTGATCCGGACTATAAAGCCTTCGACCATGTCAATATAATTATAGAGACATTAGGACTAACGATAATGAAAATAACAGTGATGATGGTTTGTTTGTTTCAGCTATGCCCCGGAGACCGGTCTGCCTCAGATGCCGCCCCCAGCACTCCCGCCCCCGACATAGCTCTTACAGTCGGCGAGGACAACAGGTGATCTCCTCTACCCCCGTGGTTGTCTGCATCCCTGAACGTCTAAGGGCGGAGAGCTTTTATCACTAACCGTTGACTGTGATATTATTTACACAGTTTCTTTAGCACCCCGTCTAAACGCATGTCTACTCCTTATGATAATTTGTTTGTGATGAGGAAGGTTGGATTTAGACAAAATGTACCTACATTTGCGTAGAGGGATAGTAGAGAACCATTTAGGAAAATCCACCCTCAGCATATTCTACTTGAATTTGAACCCCGAGTTTCCAGTCATTGATAGTCCAGTGACGCCTTAGACCATTCGACCACTGAAGCGGTATATATATAAGTATATAAATTATCTAACATCCTAGTTAATCATGTATCTAATATCTCGGTTAGTCTTGTATATAATATCCGAGAGATTAGATACACGACTAACTAAGTCTAATATCCCATATATATATATATATATAAAAACGGGATATTAGACACACAACTAACCGGGATATTATATAGACGATTAACCGAGATGTTAGCTACATATTTAAAAGAGATATTAGATACACGACTAACCAGGATAGTATATACAAGACTAACTGAGATATTAGATACATGATTAACAAGGATGTTAGATAATTTATCACGCTATAATTAGAAACCACGTCCAAGTGTGATTTTGTGCATTATTCCTTTTACATCAGCGAAATAGGGATCAGTTTAAAATAGAATTATTCATTAAATTTAAAACAATTTTTTTTCCTATTAAATAAGATTTGTGTCAAAACTGTTTCACTGGTCTCAATTCCACCGTTTTCTAAAGTATAGTTTACAGAAAAACGCACCATGATGCTATGTATGGTTTTAGCTGTATCACCTGCCTAAGTTAGGTGCTATCCGTGGGGTGAGATGGGCTCTTGAGTTTAGAAACTCTTTTATAAACTTTATCCATATGAATGCGTCGATGCTGGAAGATCATTACAAAAGTTAGCTGTGTTTGACATAAAATATTAAGAATCAAATAGCCAAAGCTATTATTTATGCTTTTAATGAGGATTACTCCATCAAGATATCATATTCTGAAAATTGAAATATGCAATCCCTTACAATTATAATAATTGTACAAGTGGCAGCATTAAGCCAACTACCGAGTCGAAGGTGGCTGCGTTATCTGATAGCTCGTGATCTTAATAAAATCACACATTAGTAGCCGACGATTTCCGCACGTCCATCACAGACTGCCTTAAAATATGAGTGAAGAATGACCTTGGGCACGAGATTATTCCTTGATATGTCAGTGGTTAGAACATTGGCGTATTAAGCCAAAGGGCCCGTGTTCGATTCCCGTGTCCAGGTGTCATTTTTCCATTTTCAGAATGTAAAATCTTAAGATAATATTTAAATACTATTTTTGAGATTATTACTTTATACACCTCGTTACCCCGAAAATTAACAATATTACCTTGATTGTTTTCACTATGGTGTAGCTTATAAGATAGGGAGATAATGGAGACCGTTAGGGTAATAATTTACTGTATTTTTTTCTCAATTTAAATGGCGTGTACATCCCAAAAATGTATTCTATTATGTTGCTTAGAGTATCAACCGGTTTAAATTATCACGCAATATTTCACCATTATATAGATTTTAAATAGCTTTCTAGTGTAATCAAAGAGTAAAAACCAGTTTAGTCATTAAATTTGTTTGTCAAGGCTCAGTTATAGATTGGTACAGTGTGGTCCAATTGAATTGAAACATTTTCAAAATATAATAAAAAATATATACAATGGAAAACATATTAATTGAAACAATTCACAGGTTTCCTTGAAAGCTTTGGAAACAAAAGTTATTATTAACTGTTTCAAAATAATGTCACCCAAATGTGCACCGCTATTCTCAATGCATGTCTGCAATCGCTTGCGAAATCTGTACAAGACCCTGAGAAGCAGAACCGGTCAAATGTTATCAAACCTCTTGGCGAATGCCAATCAGCTTTGTGGTACAGTCGGCTCGAAATCGTATTACATAAAGATCATTTATGATTAAACATTAATGGAGATAGAGTTAAAAGAAGTTCCTAATACAAAACACTGTTGAAATATTAAATTAAATTTGGTTAAAAAACCCATTGAGAAGGCTGTTTTGACCATTTTAGAATGGCTTCACAGTTAAGCATTTTGCACGTATCTTTATTCTGATTTAACAGAGACACATACTGTATTAATTAACAATGCACTTATTGGCTTTGTCCCCCATCGTCACCGCGAGAAATTTCGAGTAATAATTCAAATACGAATGCACTGCACACATTTCAGGCATATCTCGTCCCCCCCACCCCCCATTTTACTCCCTTACTTCGCCTGCACACACACTAATGCAGATGCGAGCAGGGAAATGAGTTGGGCCTGCTATGAAGAACGCTCTTCGTGAGATCTATTTAAAATGCCCTCTTAAGAGTAAACCGGGGGCTGTTAGATCCGTTGACCACGGAGGCTATGGAACGTTACCAAACCGGTAAATGATGGGTCCTGGGAATAACCTGCCCCAGTTTCCATGCTGTGACGTTCCATGCCTTACCTAAACATTTAAAAAAAGAATTTTTAATAAATATATCATTTAGGGGGTGTATGCGAGTCGCTACCGTGGCAAGAAAGACTTAACCAGGTCTTTACAATAAAACAGTTGTATCCTTCTCACTATCTATATATACAAATAAATAGTACGGTGCACCGCACATACCTTCTCTCTTGTTTATCTTAAAATAGAGAAATTTAGTAAAAACTCGTAAGATTTGTGAAACAAAATAATATACATTATACATAAACACTACACCAAAGGGAATAAATGAAATAATATACACGGTTAAAGAAATATTAAGAAAAGAAGAATCTCTCTGTCCTCTAAAGAGCATAAAAATCAATTTCAAATTCAAAGTTCTCCCTAAAAAAAATACAAATTTTCTTATAGCTCAAAATCTATTGGTTTTTATAAAAAAAATCAAATAAAAGCTTTTTATTTTTTATAGTACTACATATTTACAACGATAAGTTATTTCTTATCTCAAATAGTTGTGGAGATATGACCAAAATTGGAATTATCGGCTTATGTTAAGTACCCTCAAAGTAATTTTGATGGGAAAACAAAAATTTTCATTTTGTTTATAGTGTTAAACTCTGTCTAGATACAAAATTTAATCAAAATATTTAGAGCAGATTTCGAGAAATTTGATTAGTTCTCTTTTTACGCTTAAGTATAAGCTATCCTTAATTTTAGGGTTGGATATATTTAATATCAAAAACTCTCTGAGGAACCTTATGTAAAACCTAGATACCAATTTTCTGTAAATTGTAAAATGACATTTGGATACGGGAATCAAGTCCGGGTCCTTTGACATAGTACGCCAGTACTCTAACCACTGAGCTATCCAGGAACCGTCCCGTGTCCAGGTGTCATTCTTCACTCATATTTTAAAGCAGTCTCTCTTATGCATAAATAATAGCTTTGACTATTTGATTCCTAGATAACCAAGCTTTAGCACAATCGGTCAAATGGATTCAGTTCTAATCAAAGATACAGACGGATAGACAGAAAGACGGCATTGCGAAAATAATATTTTCGATTTTAGGAGGTCATGAAACGTCGACATTTATCAAAATCTCGATCACAATACTTCTCTCTCCGAGAGGTCGAGAGAAAGCAAAACCACACACAACAAACACAATTTAATGAACAAATGTATGTTTATTAGCTTTAAAGATCAAGTTTGATATTGAGTGAGCGTAAAAAATTTACTAGTAGGCCTATACTCCCGTCAAACCCTGCTTACCTCGTTAACAATCCACGAACGACCTCTGATTGTTTGTTATTTGACAATACCATTAGACAAGGACAATCCTCGTTAAAAAAATTGAAATATATTCTTTGTTGCCCTTTATTAAAAAAAATATCAATTAAGATTATATTAACGTTAAAAAAAAAATGTAGGTGTATTTTGTGTTAAGAGCCAGTTCTACTTACATCTCTCTCCCTTTCCGGATGACGTCAACTTAAGTTAAGTAATTTGCTCCAACCAGACGTCGTATAGTGAAAGTTAACCTGTAGTATTCTTTAGAAAACAGGATAATCTATAAATGTGAAATCATTTTACCATTTTAAAAACAATAACATTTAAAAATATATATCTTAAAAAAACGAAAGAACCTACTAAACTAGTCTCAAATTTGGCTCTTGTCAAGTGAATAATGCAGAAAATCTAATTTTTTGGTTCGAGCATAATGTTGTATCAAACTTCACGGCTAATGGGCTGTGAGACGGGCTCTTAAGATTGAGATTAATGCTTTTTGGCTAAGCCGCGTTGAGGAAATAGCAACTTCCGACGTTTCGGCTGTAGATACAATAGCCATCATCTGTGGCGAGTGTTGAAACAAATTGTGTAGACAAGAATTTGAGTTTTATTTATAGATTCTACTGCTATTTCCATCTGAACCAATGTGAGATAATATGTCTGGTCCATAGACAAGGTACACACCAGACCCACAATCTCCAGGTTAAAATGGCTGTGCTCCTTCAGAGAGCTTGAGTCCTTCAACACGGGGATCTCTACCTGCAGTCTCAAGTGACAACATCGTTATCAAGCAGGCATTTTTTAGAAACAGTTCAATTTAAAGTTAGATTTACTAAAGAACCGACCAAAATTTCCTTCTAGTATCAATAAACCGGTTTTCACAAAGCTAGTTTCAAATAGTGGCCCCACAACCCTTCCCTTAAATTAACCCCCAGACGAGCCTACTCAGACTTCAAATAACAAATAAAACGTATAATAAAATGTTTTTTTTTGTTCAAGTGAATGTTGGCGAACTTTCTAGCTGTAAACTATTTTCAAATACCCTTGACTAGCTACTTGTCTGAAAAGGTAGGTTCATTTAAAGGTGGTAAGGGTGTACATTTAGGGGTAAGGGGACGCGGGATTGCTGGTACCAGGATTATTGTGTTTGGACCACCAACCCTTATAAACGAATACTTACTTAGAAAGTGAGTTGTTTCGCTTGGAAGTATTGTTACCACTGAGAACTGTAACAAGCACTCCCCAGTGCCAAAGAACAAAACCTGGCTCACGGAGCGCAACGAAGCTCCAACAAGGCTGAGCGGCTGATGTAGACCTTGTCTGCGGTCTGGGCCAGCACATTTAATGGTTCATACCAGATGATTGTTGTGGTAACTACGACCGAAACCTTCAATTCAAACACCAGCTGCTAAAGGCTTCAAAACGAGTTCTTAAGATGTTCATTCAATACAGAACTATTTAATTTTCAATGTGTTTGATTAATTCTGTCATATAATATTATTTATCTAATAAAGTATGAACTAACACACGAAACAATTTGTTTTCAGACCAAAAAGTCGACTGTTCGTGAGCCCTCCTGTACCGGTCCGATCGCGGCCTCAAACGCCTTTATGGAACCAAACCGAGAGCACCAGGGGCTGGGAAGACGCCACATTGACGGTGCCCGACACGGACACCCCTGTGCCACCCCCAAGGACGAAGAAGCTCATGCGCCAAGGTCAACAGAAAGGGATGGACACCTTCTCCTCTTCAATGGACGCGTTGACCTCAGAGTTGATGTTGAGGTCCGGTAACTCAGCTAAAAATAAACGTCCAAATAATTTCTCGACAGTTTCTCTGCCCAACTTCAGCGGCTTGGGTATTTCGGAGGAAGACGATTTGGTCACAGTAAAAAAGATCTCATCTACAAACTCTTTGCCTCAAACAGAGAAATGTCTCCCCTACTTGAAAGGACAGGCCGAGAGCAAA
Source organism: Timema poppense (assembly GCA_902141375.1). NCBI lineage: Eukaryota > Metazoa > Arthropoda > Insecta > Phasmatodea > Timematidae > Timema > Timema poppense. The sequence goes on along the minus strand of CABFOV010001704.1, from coordinate 75,217 downwards.
AATGTGCAAACATCGAAAAGTTTAGGAGCAATAAACCAAAAAGACGCTAGAATAACAAGCGAAATCATAGACGATTCTTGTGGCAGTGAAGATTCTTGGAGCTGGGATTTCAACCCAAATGAAGATGAACCAACTAATAAAGGCAGTCTCTCAAATAAATCTGGTAGCAAACAATCTCGTCGCCCAAGTAAGAGTCCATCTGAAGACAAAATAAGCCACTCTGAAAATAATCTAGACATTACACTGAACCGAATTTCCGAATCAAATATGTCACAGAACAATTCAGAGCACAACATACCACCACCATCGGAATTCAGAACTGGCGGACTACCTGTTAAAGACGAAACTATTAAAATAATCTCTTCATCTGAAAAAACACAGAAAACAAATCCTAAACTAAAATTCGAAATAGGAAATAAAACCGAGATAAAGACCGTCAAGTCCAAAGCGCCACCAACGCCGGAAAAGTACAACGACTGGTTTGACAACCGCACGTTACCGGCCCAAAACACATTCAAGTCGACTCAGAACGGTAACATCGACCAGAAGAACAATCAGAATAGTACCAAGACGAAAGTGTACGATTTCAGTAGATTCATCACCAATCCAGCATCAACTAACGAGAAGAAACTTGTGACAAGAACACCCCCTCCATCTCCGGAGATAAAAGACGATCTCTCTGAGATGTCCTTCGACAAAAAACGAAAAGACACGGCAACTAGCGGCAACGATGATGACGACAAAGTCGTCCATTCTAGTCTGCTGCGTATCCTGAACGATTATAACAGCGATGATACGGGTCTAGGAGACACAGACGCTCAGGATATGTTGTTGGAACTCGGCGTTCCTCTGAGTTTGAGAGACCAGCTATTACCAGAGGTTCACCGGCGGCGGGTCATCCACCCAGAAGACCCAAAGGAAGAGGGAGTCCTTAAGAGCTCTTCGCCTGGGAATGAAAGCAGCGGGAGGTCATCGATGACGCCGTCCCTGAGCGAGCTCGAGGCGGCTCTATCCGACCTCTTAGCGGCGGCCGGCACAGAAGAAGAGGAGGAGGATGCTAGCAGTGGCGTTCCGAAAGCATCGTCGACACCAAAAAAGGCGGAGGATGGTGCAGATACTCTAAATGGGACGATCAGGAAAGAAATTTTAACATAGCGAAGAGGGTTTTTCTTGAAACATGAATTCATGTGCGATCCATTATTTTGATTGGTTAGCTATTACTAGTTTTATTACATATTTAGTTTGATAAATATTTGTCATTGCTATTAATACATGTATAGGGTGGGGCAGGAGGGGTTAAAGTGGGTTGGACTAAGGGGCGGGGTGGCTCTAATAGAGGAGGTTAATTGAGATAAGGAAGGCTTCCAAAACAAGCACGGCTTGACAGGACTGTACTAGTAAATGGTTTCTTTTCATTCATTATAATGTTTTCTCTCTCGTTTATTTGAGGTATTTAACTTGCACTTTCTGAATTGACTAATTATATCAGTACGCACATCATATATTAAATTAAATCTCGAACAAACACAACATCCAGCACGTGGTCGTCAATTCATCACTTTGAAAGGAGAAGCCTACATTTCACAAACGATACATTTTTTCGGTCATGTCAAGAATTGAAACTGGGATCCTTAGCTCAATAGACAAACATGCTACCGACTGAGCTAAGGTGTCTGACAATTTATTAGTGATCAAACTGGCACTTTAAATACAATTGGTATATATTTTCTCATTACACTATCTCATTTGTGGTTGGATGGCGGGCGAGAGTATTGGTACATTCCTGCCAGGCCTTGTTTGTTTTGGCAACAACCCGACTGTCTCCTATGTTCATTTTTATTAAATATTTAATTGGAAAATATTTCTAAATATGATTTATTTCTTGGGAAGTCTAGCTTTAAATTGATTTTATTGTTATATTATAACTAATAATATATACAAAATAGTTTTTGGTAAGTATCAAGTCTTAGGTTTTCCAAATAACCCCTTACCCCCCCCCCCCCCCATAAAAAAACCCATTGGATTGTCAAATGTCTAGGGGAACGTTTAGTTTTTGAGCGATTGGAAATTATGAACAGAAATATGTTGATGAACAATCATTGTTATTGAAACAAGAAATCAATTTCTTGTTTGGACATATCTAGTCTTCCAGAGAGTTTAATGTGAAAATTGGAATTATAAGCTAAATGAACCTGTAACAGAAACATTAACCACTTAAAAATTCGAAAATAAAGTTTTATTTTGTAGGAAATGCATAGTTTCATTTTAAGGTACGTTAGAAATAATGTTTTAAATTTGTTGATACTTATATACCTATCAGTTATATAGCACCGCGTCTTACTACCCGTTCAGTTTATACGCTTAAGTACTAATTACGCTAATGAGTTAGGAATAGGGGATTGTTGAATTTAAAGGAAGTGAACCCACATTAGCATGGAGGGAGAGTGGAAAAACCAGCCCTAATTCCCCCAACCAAGATTCTAAATCCGATCTTCCAGTCTTAGGCAGTCTAGCTCAACACAATACCAGCGCGTTAGATAACTACGCCACCGAGGCGGGTAAGTATGTATATATATATATAGGCCCTATAATATTATTGTAAATTCAAATAATGTATTTAAATGTCAAATTATATATATATAGTAGCCATTATTTGAAAAGTTAGTCATTAACTCACTTGTTGGTCAAATTGAGCTTCTTAACGATCCATTAAAACTTTAAGCTTATTTATATATTTAATTATTATGAAATAATTTAGATTATCTCTAAAATAATAAATGGAATATTTCAATAGCTATGATATTTCAGTTATATTATAACACACTTATAAATAAGTTATATGGGTTAAAAATAGTAGTGGAATAAACTGACACATGGAGCTACCATATATAGATCCTGGTAAAAAAATAGTAAGCCTACATTCAAAATATGATACCTGGTGAAGCGAAGGATATACATTTTTCTATTCAACTTATTTTTATTTAAAACATTTTAATTCACGTGAGGGCAAATATCGCACAAATTACATCTCAATGATCATTATATAACGTTACATAAATATGTTTTGTTATATTGTTGGCTGCATTGCCTAGGTCGTCACTCTCTCAATAAAATAGACTGATGATGACAAGGAGATCCGAGTTTGAATCTCGGTCGGGTGTACTGAGGGTGATTTTTTCCAAAATGTCTTTCACACTTTCCCTCCATGCAAATTTGGGTACATTTTCTCTTAATTAAATCTCCCTCATTCCTAGCGCATTATCGTAGTTAATACATATGCGTATAACCTGAACAGGTAGTAAGACGTGGCACTAAAAATACTTTAATTAAATATTACATAAATTAAATACATTTGAATATTAGTTTTATTAAAATAGATACCACTAATACTGGCAACATTAATTAACTAAATAATGCTCGTAATTTGCATTGTTATGGACCTCAACCAACAAATTTTGGTTTTCCGTCCAATAATGATGAAATTAAAAACAGTCAATTTTTTTTAAATTAAATTTTATCATCAAAGGAAAGGTTTTTAATAAAATCCACAAACAATTTATTTATGTAATTTCTCCATTGATCACTCCTCATTAACGCCTCTTTAGTCTAGGGGTCAGACTTCCTGATTACAGTTCCAGAGGTACCGGGTTCGTTCCCTGGCACATCCAAAATTATTCTGTAAAGCCATGGGTCTGGAATGGGGTCAAACTCAGAGGGAAAATGAAGATTTACGCCAATAAATAAATGCTCTGGTTTAGAAAACCTAACGGATGTAGCCTTCCTTATGCTATCACATGGCACACACTATCCGAAAAATGCCTGTACACTCATGGTACACACGGTGGCGGCCGCTCGGTCGGATTAGCTCGCTGGTTGCTTCACACCATGGACTAAATTGAGCATGTATCATAATAAAAACTCTTCGCGTTCGTTCCGTGGTGTTTGTATCACCAAGTTAAAACTTCAATTTTTTTAAATTAATTTCGATGCTGTGATTTTCCTCTAATTAGGTAAACTTCTTATCATTAAAAAAAAGGGCACTTTGATATCAAAATAGCAAAATAAGAGTACACAATTTTGATGCGTTAATAATAGTACGGTGTGTTTTCCTAATTTACAGTGAAGTACTAGTTGGATTAGTACACCACTAACATTTGAGAGCGTTTTTTTAGCAGGCCTATAACACCAAACTAAAATATTTGTATGACTTCACAAACAAATTAATTTTAAATTATATTTTGAGAAACAAAAACTTCTTAAGTGTGCCACTCTGTAAGCTAGATATTACTATGCAGACGTTCAGCTCTAATGCAATATTTAATTCTACGATGCGTTTTTTCAAAATATGGTTCACGCCAAAATAAAGTCAAAAGATTTCAAAAGGGATCTTTTTTGCTTAACAAACCTATAGTTTGTGTTTTATTAATAGAAAATAAAGTGTGAAATGTAGCATCAGCTCATTTTAAACATATTTGTGGAGCGATGAGACTAGTATTGATGAAAAACGGCTCTAGATTTTAGACTTCCTCCAACAAATACAGTAATATTTTTATGGCTCCCAACAGAAAAATGCTAAACTATTTGAGAACTGGCAGCAAGCTTTCCTCTTTACCTTGGAGCTTAAAGGTTTCGTAGTTTTATTTCACCTCTTACTTATTTATATAACCGCATCTTACTACCTGATCAGTTTACACGCATATGGAATAATTACTCTAATGGAGTAAGAATGAGGAAGGAAGAATTTGAAAGGTAATCTACCTGCATTTGCATAAAAGGAGAGTGGAAAAACATCTAGGGGGGGAAACACCCTCTGTAGACCCGACCGGCATCCGATTCCCGATATCCCCGTTATCACCAGGCCAGTCTATCACGACAGTGGCGCCTTAGACCGTTTGTCCATTGAAGCGGTTCTCTTTTTCGTAGGCATGACAAAGGGGTGTTGTAGGTGAACGGTGAAAGGGAGTATAGGTTTGGACAGAATAAAGAAGTTGTTTCTTAAAACAACATAGACCACCTTAAATTGCCAAAAAATAAAAAATAATGAAGTTATTGATCAGGAAATTAGATAAGAGATTACGCTCAAACCAGAAAACATATCTAAGAGTGGTTTTATACATTCTACTCGACAACAGTGAAATTAGGATCATATAAGTTTTTTCAATTTTTAAAAGATCATTATTTTAAATTTTTGTTGCATTATTTAAAATATGGTAAGATTATTTCACTGTTCCCATTGTTTTATAAAGTATAATAACAAAAACTACACCACGATTTGACGTCTGGTTCGATGTGTTTTTACCTGACTAAATTAGATGTTTTCCTTGGTGAGACGGGCTCTCGAGGTGAACATATCATTATATAACTTCACCATCCCTGTAATATATTGTAACCCGCAAGCATGACTTATGTGAGACAAGATATGCTCATTAAAAGGTACACATCACGTCAGTATATTTCTTGAAATTCATGTCATATTGCTGCTTTGTATCTTGTTTTCTTTTTTTACAATACGTAAAGAACGTAGACATGTTTACAGACATAATAATCTCTAGAAAACTTGTTCGTTTTCTTCAAGACTCGGGCTTTCTAAAACTCCATTGTGACAACCTATATGACAGGTAAGAATTCTTTTCCTCCTCTACCAACGTTACACGTGCCGACATTAATAGTAAGCGTGGTAATAAATACTTTCTAAAAACAGTTCTTCCAGAGATGTTGGAAATACTGAGGCAGTTTTTAGTTTTCGCAGTTTGATGTATTGTACTGTAGGCCTACTTGAAGGAACGAGTTGACAGAAAATAGAAACTTTCTCTCATTGTAAATAGTATAAGAAACTTTTTTTGTGTGCGCAACGCCTCTTATTATAATTTTTTTTATAGAGACCCATATCTGACAGCTATAAAAATGACTATAAATTATTTTCAAGTAGTCATACGTCAAGTCATGTGATCTGTAATAACATGTCATCAATGAGAGAAGCAAAGAAAAAGTTATAATTTTCTAAAAGGCACTGCTTGTGAAAATCGGACTGTATTCGTCCGGAATGTCCACACATTTACAATACAAATATATGTATAAGGATGGTAGCAATTAGAACAAAAGTATCAGCATTTACGTGAAGGAAAAGTTGAAAGACATACTGAAATAAAATCACCAACACAACCAGAGAAGGGATTCGAACCTCCCTGTCAACGCGAACTAATATATTATAAGTGTGACGCTCTAAAGCATACAACCACCAACGTGGATCAGCAATTTGACTCGTCCTTTAGTTTTCCGTCTTGAACGATGGTATAGTTAAAATATTTTTTATTTAGCACCACGTCTTACTACCCGTTCGGGTTATACGCTTAAGTACTAATTACACTAATGGATTAGGAATCGAGAAGGTTGAATTTGGAAGAAGTGAACCCACATTTGCGTGGAGGGAGAGTGGAAAACCATTTAGGAAACCTCCCCCCCCCAGTTCACCCAACCAAGATTCGAACCTTGATCTCCCCATCCTCGGCAGTCTAGCTCAACACGATTGGCGCGTTAGCTAACTACGCCACCGAGGCGGGTATAGTTTTATATTTTATGACTTTTACACAAATAAAACTAAACAAACAAAACAAATTGATCAAACACATTTAAATAAAGGTCAACCTTGGATTGGAACCCAAGGTCTCCAGCTTCGCGTATCGACCGCTCTTCCTACTAATCTATCCATTATCTACGCCCAATTAGTGTGCCATTAAAATATATAAAACCCACTTCAGTGGTCAAATGATCTCTTCACTCTCATGTTGGCCTAATAATGAAGGGGAGATCGGGGATCGAACATCAGTTGGGTCTTCTGAGGGTGATTTTTCCTAAATGTTTTCCCACTCTCCTTCCTCGCAAATGAGGGTTGATTACCTCTAAAATGCTTTCTTCCTCATCCCCTTCTCATTAGAGTTACTTTTTTAAGCACTGCGTATTACCACCCGTTCGGGCTATAAGCTTATATACTAATTAAGCAAATGATTTTAGGGATTAGGAAGGTTATATTTAGAGGATGTGTACCCACAATTGCGTGGAGGGAAAGTGGAGAACCATGCTGTAAAAAACAGCCTCAGCACTCCCAACCAAGATTTGAACCTTGATCTCCCCATCAATGGCAATATAGTCTACTGCGAGAGTAGCGCGTTAGACCATGTGGCCACCGAAGCGGATTATTAGGGTAATTATCATACATGGTGCGTACAACTATAACAGGTAATAAGACGCGGTGATACAAAACTATATAAACCTCTAAGCCTAACTATCTATTTAAATACAATCACTTTCTAAGAGAGCGCAATACATTCCAGCAGTAACCACGTAGTTTTCTGTATTAACAAACGGTAGGAATTTTACCATTAGCAAACATACAGGGTTTTTCAGATGAAATTATGCGGTCGGTACGTAAAGCTGGATGGCAAGGGTTCAAATACTTGTACGTGTGTTATTTTGTCTATCCTTACACAAATACGCCATCAGAATGTCATCTGAAAAGACGCGTTTGTTCAAACACATTTATGTAGTTTTATTTCATAATAATAATAATAATAATAAATATTGTAGACTGTCTCTAATAATAATAATAATTATTATTGAAGACTGCCTCTATAATAGTAGTAGTTTAAGGTATCCGACACACCTGACACCATTCACCATCATGATACCATCACACAAATACCAAAGTATAGTGCTAACAAACTTTTAATAAACGTGACCTAATATTTAGAATGACAAACTTTTGCGGACCTCCTTGTTTTAATGAAAGTGAAAAAGGAGGGGAGGGGTGTTTTATGATTGATTTTTTACTACAGTATTTTCACTCTCCCATTTTTTAATTCTTTTCTACATCAAAATAATTTTAAAGATTTTTACATTTCAAAAACTTTTCGTAACCCAACTAAAGTAGGACCGTGACCCACCAGTAGGTCGTGACGCACAGATTGGGCACCACTGCCATAGTCTAAGGAAGGCCATAGTATTTTGTTTATCATCGCGTCTTACTACCTGTTCAGGTTAGATGTATGATAATTACTTTATTGGGGTAGGGATGAGGAAGGAAGTATTTTAGAGGTAGTATATATGTATTTGCGTGAAAGGAGAGTGGGAAACCATTTAATAAAAAAAACTTAAGTAGACCCAACCGGGATCCTAACCCCAATCTTTCCGTCATCAGCCGGCCAGTATAACACGATTCATGCATGCGTTTCGTACCGTCCGGATGTCGACGACAATTTATTGTCCGTTCTCTAATCTCTTTAATACGATGGGTCAATTTATGTAAAATCGTCCGATAATTTTATCGTTGCGATCTGAAGGACTATCGTCGTACCCTATAGAACGCAACGATTTAGTAATCGTTCGACATTTTAGAAGCATTGCGGTATATGGACACATTTATGCAACTGGACGACGGTGGCAGGCTTCCCAACCCGTCCTTCCCTGTGGGATCCTGTCTTCCCTCTCCGCCACGTATTTGGTGGTTTTTATATTGGGTGAAAGTGTCATACAGTTAACAATTCTATTCTATTAACTATTTATAGGCTGAACAGACCATTTCCTTCACCGTGTTGTCTTAGTCGCCTTACAGGCTAAATACAACACAACTGGATCCATCATGGTCCAGTAGCCCCATGGCTTCTTTGGTGCTGACTGACCGCTCACAGTTGACAGCTGACGGCTTTGAAAAGTTACCAGACCAAATTATCTATCCCTACACCAAACCATATGATCTGAAAAAACATGTGTTTAGCAGCTGTCACTTCTGACATTAAAAATTTACGTATATACCTAAATGTTGACTGTCAGAAGTCAGCTGTGAGCTGTCAGTCAGCACCAAAGAAGCCATGGGGCTACTGTACAACAAGAGAATGGCTGTGGTGGCAGTACTGCAACTCTTTTCAACGACTGACGATACAACCGCAGTGCATAAATAATCATAAAAAAAACCGGATGATAAACTAGCGTCGACAACCGGACGATACGAAACGCATGCATAAATAGGGCCTCAGACCATCCGACCACTGAAGTGGGTTAGGTCCATAGCAAAAGGGAGGGAACCAGTGGCTGAACGTTTTCTTTAGCGAAAGCAAAAAGTATCTCCAAAGCATAGGCTCGCGGCACCAAATAAAACAAAGGACCAGTTTCATAGTAAAATTTAGTACGCCTCAAGTGCGGCGCTACACTAAATACAAGACGACACCTACCTAAACCAGAATGGAATGGGCCAGTTTCCTATGCGAGAACGGCCCATTGCATTCTGGTTTAGGTAGGTGTGGTCTTGTATTTAGTGTAGCGCCGCACTTGAGGCGTACTAAATTTGACTATGAAACTGGCCCTAAAACAGTTCATGAGAAATGTCGGGAGAACGTGAAAGTTTCCCAGTACGTGACAGTACCTTATGTTTGTGATACATATCTCTAGTTGGAATGTCACAATAGAATGTAAGAAATGACTCGATAAACCTTAATTCCATGAAACTTCCCAGAATGGATTAAACACAGGGTGCCCCCCCCACCCCCAGAAAAACCGGCCACAAACTCTCAGTATTTCCAAGTCTGTGTTCGAAATGTTCGCTCCCACAGTCGCTGACTTGTAAACGTTTATTTATTGAAACAATGAATAGTTGCTGGGTGTACACATCTCAAACACAGACTTTGAAATACTGATATTTTGGGGCCGGTTTTATTTGTGACACTATGTACTCCCAATATTTTCGGCTGTAGCTATACGCGTCGCGAGCTCTTAGTTATTGGTTGGGAGAAGGGGGGGGGGGCGGCATGAACGAATCTATTTTCACTTTAAATTAGAAAATAAGAATAATTTAGTATCAAATTTAACTATGTACGTACTGCCTCAAACGTGAATTTTAAATTTTCTTAATGAAACACTTCACCATTTATTTATGGAATGAAGTGTGTCCCATTTGACAACAGTTTTTGTGGCAAACTTAGGACAGAGTCAGGTTTTCAAAATGCCAATAGTTTATGTTAATTTAAAACTATATGAACCGAATAATTAGTATCGATTAAGATTTTTAGACGGAAGATCTGGTTTGTTCAGAAACTGCTCTTTCATTTTAAATACATATACTCTAAATAAAAAAAACTTCTTCGGTGGTCGCATGGTCCAAAGCATCGATCTCGCAATAGACTGGACTACCAATGACGAGGAGATTGGGGTTAAAATACTAATCAGTTCTACTGAGTGTTTTTTTATCAAATGGTTTTACACTCTTTTCACGCAAATGCGGATGCATTTAATCTAAATCCAATTTTACTCATACCTACTCCATTAGCGAAATTATTGAGTTCGTATCGACTTGAGCAGTTAGGATAAGAGGTGACCTGGCGGTCTAGAGGTAAGGTGTCAGACTTCTGTGCTGGCGGCCGGGGTTCAATCCTTGGGACCGGCACAGATTTATCTGATTGCCAAATCTTTCCTTCACCTCTGACAAGACATCTTGTGAATGTGGGGAATGCCAGGCCTCCGCCGTGGTTAGGATTCCACGTTAAACTGTAGGTGCTCCATTTCATCTCACAATCACCCTACCATTACACAATAGCGTAAGTGCGTATAACCCGAACGGGTAGTAAGACGCGGTGCTAATAATAATTATAATAATAGTTAGGATAAATAAATAAATTAAACACATTAAAATATGATAAACGGTGGCGTAGTTGGCTAACGCACTAGTCGTGTTGAGCTCAACTGCTGAGGACGGGGAGATCAAGGTTCGAATCTCGGTCAGGTGAACTGGGGGTGGTTTTTCCTAAATAGTTTTCCACTCTACCTCCACGCAAATGCGGGTTCACTTCCTCTAATTCAACCTTCCCGATTCCTAATCCATTAGAGTAATTAGTACTAAGAGCGTATAACCCGAACGGGTAGTAAGACGTGGTGCTAATAATAATAATAATGATGATGATGATGATGGTTAGGATAAATAAATAAATTAAACACAGTAAAATACTATAGAAAGTTTGTTATTTCCTTGAATATCTTTTAAGAAACAGATAGAGAAAGGTCCAAAGCCGGATCCCCTTCACCCCTGTCCCCGCCCACGTACTCTCCAGAATATTAACGTGCTAATTGCATTACCGAGTTACTCCACTTAACACAAGAACACTGCAACAATTGGATTAGCTCATGAGCTCCGCCATTACTGATTGCGTTACGACTTTTTGTGGTCGGCTCCGTTGTTTATAGTTGGGGTCGTTCGTCGTCGTCTAAGGCGCCACCGTCGGGGTCACGTGACCCCCTACGAACGGAGAGCGCTCTGCAGACAGGCGCGGTCAACAACAGATGTTTGCCAACATATTCATGAGGATTTCAAGGGAAAAGCAGTCTCTCTACTCCCTCCAGATAAGGGATGAAAACGGGAGTGAAATAAACACGAAATGGAAATCTATTATAGAAGGTTTGTACTTTGTATTTAGCGTGTGCGTCTGCAGTATTGATTGTTTATTTATCACCGCGTCTTACTACTTGTTCGGGTCACACGCGTTTATGATAATTACTTTAATGGGATAGGGATGAGGAAGAAAGCATTCTAAATGGGATTTACCCACATTTGCATGGAAGGAGATTGGGAAACTTTTTTTTAAAGGAAAAAAACACCCTTAGTTGACCCGACTGGGATTCGAAACCCGAACTTCCCGTCAGCAGCAGGGCATTTAACATGAGAGTGACGCCTTAGATCATTCGACCACTGAAACGGGTGCTACTGCAGCTAAAATTTAATATTAATTTGGGTGTATAAAGAAAAAATCAATAAGAAATCAATAAATACTATATCAAAATAGAGACAATTAATTATTTATAAAGTTTTAGTTCACTCCCCCAAAAAAGTAGAGGTATATAATAGACAGCTGCCTTATTTACTTGTATTGGTTATGTTGAGTCGACCAAATTATAATTAATGAAAATAAAATTAATGTTTTTCTAAGGTATTTTACAGATAATTTGAGTATTCTAAAAAGGTAACAGTACAATTAAAAAAACCCTGATATACTGAGGTAGTTTATTCCCTATGGTTTCATAATCTCTTTTTACGCAGATTGGAGTACACCGACTCTAAATTATACCCTCCTCATTCCTACTCCATTGATGTAACCTATATATTCTAATAGTCCAGGCAGTAAGACACAGGAAACTGAATATATATATATATATATATGGAAGACGTATCAGGCCAATCATTTTACTAACTTGTATAATCTATTTCTGTTCTGAAAATAAATACAGCTATATATTCGAGGATTAAAAACTAGTTATCCTAACTAAATACCTGATGTGTATAAATGCGGATGTCTTCTAATCTTAATAGAACGGAATCGGCAGTGCATCGTAATCGCCAATTTTATGTTGATTAATTGTTTCTTTGTTTATGTAAGTAATTATACTTAACAAGACAAATATATAACGAAACGTTTAAACAATATAATTATGTATTTAAGAAGCTGTATTATTGATAATTTGACCGGAATACAAGAAAAATAGATCAAATAGTAATTTATCTACTAATATATTCCAGAATTAGCGACTTATTTAGCTTCCAACAAGATGCCAAGTTGAACTGATTACTTAAGTACCGCTTGGCATTATAAGATAATAAAAAGTTCGCTAAACTTTTATCTAAAAAACTAATACTCATTAAAAAAATAGTAACGTAGAAAAGGTTGCAGATTTTTCATAACATTTCAAGTGAAAGTTTATAGGCTGGAGTTTATCGAATAGAACGGCATCAAACATTTTCTTAGAGAATGCAAATTAATTTAAGTACATTAATTTGTTAGCATAATCTGAATTAATGTATTTTCTAATTAATATTATTTATAAATTGGTCATCCAGATTGATTATTGGTGACCGGGCTTAATTGGTGCAAATAATCAAATCGTAATCAATTAATTTCTATAATCGGTATTCGTAAAAGATTTTACCAAAACCGTTAAACCTCAATCTAAAATAGTTTTACAAGTATAGTATATTTTGTTTGGAACACTTGATTAATTTTCAGTTCTATTGAAAAGTTTTGCAAATTTGAGACTATTTTTTTCTTTAAAAAGGTATCCTCAGGTCTTTCTATGTTACTACGTTGAGTTTAAGAAAATACACCAATCTTGTTCAATCTATTGATATTGATCGTTGACCGAAAATGCATCACTTCTGATTATGGTAAACCTTAAGAGACTCACTCTTTTAGGCTTAAAATTCCACGAGCCCCGGATAAAAGTGAGCTAAGTCATTACAATTTAAGAATAGCTCACTTCGGTGACCGCATAGTCTAAGGCGCTACTCTTGGAATAGAGTAGATGGTTGATTACAGGGCTATCATGGTTCGATCCCAGTTGTGAGTACTGATGGTGATTATTCCTAAATGGTTTCCCACTCTATTCCTCCTCGCAAATGCGGGTGTACGTAATTTAAATTCAACCTTCCTCATCCTTACCTCATTAGAGTAATTAGTACGTAAGCATATAACCCGAACGGGTAGTAAAACGTGGCGCTAAAAATAAATTAAGTATAATCTTTAAAAATATCAATAAACGACTCTTATAGCTTAACCAGAACCAAACGCCCAGCCTAAGTTTAAGAATTTATATTATCTGGTTGTATACATACACACAATTTAAATTATGCCACGCCCCACTTAAAATCGAAGCAAATACCTTCAGATCGGAAATACATCTACCTAACACTTAGATACGTCAATATCTAAATTAGATTAATTTTAAAATTTAATATTTATACGACAATACTAGCGTTAGCCTAAGTTTCAATGCCCACATATTATAAGGAAACTTTTAGAAAATATAAACTTTTATTTTTTTCGGTCAACATTTCCAACTTTTGGCTAACATATTAGTGTTATTTTATAGGTATTGATAATATATCAAAAGTGATGGCTGCAGATCACATAACTTGACGTATGAACACGCGAAAATAGATCTAACAACATTTTATAACTTTCAGTTAAGGTTATTTATGTGAAAATCGGACTTTAACTATGTTTTTACAGTGTCTTACTACCCCTCCGGCTTATCCGCTTGTTTACACTAATGGGATAGAATTTTAAACTATGCGTAACCGAATTTGCGTGGAGGGAGAGTGCAAAACAATTTATGAAAAAAACCACCACCATAGATTTGGACCTTGACTTTATTTTTCACCGAAAAAATCAGATCAGACGAGTCTTACGCCTTAGCCCGCATGCCCCACCATTTAGGGTATGATAAAATAAATCTAGACGAAAAATTCTTTCTGATAATTTCATTTCAACTCATTTTAGAAGACAGTATTGTAACTTCTTTATATATTTGGCATATATTCAATTGATACACGATTACATTAATTTCTAGAAACTCTTTTTTATTATTACATAATAAAACAAAAAATTAGATTTAAAACCGATTTGCGACATTTTTAAAAACAATTTCTTTACCCTTTCTTTATTTTTTGAAAAAACATTAAAGCTACAATGATAATTAAGCTTGTTCGAATCCAAGAATTTAGATTTCAATTAGAATCCAAATCTTTGCTTACTAACTCGATTCGAATCCAGATTGAATATTTCATAATTAATTAGAGCGTTTTGAATTTAATCCTATTCGAATATTAAACTAAACTACATTTTATCTGAGAATATAGTGTCAGAAAACCGTGTCCAAATAATGACTAGAGTTTAAATACTACGAGATTCGCAATTTTATATTGTCAAGTCAAATAATTAATCTTTGTTAACTTACTTAAAAAGTTAAATTATTCAAATGTTTGACTTATGGATTTTAATTTTGAATTCAATTCAATCGAATCCTAATCTGGTAACTACTTGAATTTAAATATGATACGAATCTTTGTAATATTAAGATCCTGAATTTATAATCGAAAACGAATCCTAACAAAGATTCAGATCCGAAATCGAAATTTCAAAAATTCATACACGCTTACGAAGGGATCATGACCAACTAATAGTATAATGGAAGGTTCACTTAATGTTTACGTAACGTAAAGAAACACAATACGTGATAATGATTCACGTAACGTAAAGTAAAAACTAGAACATAGCCCGGACAATTATTGTTTCGGACTGTTTGGAAACGAATTGTTTACTAAAATATGACTGATCAGGTTACAAATACTTGCAATGGCAGCTTACTGAAGATACAAAATAAAGTGCACCAAGAGGCCACGACGTTTTTGTGTTCGCGAGACGCGGACAAACGAAATATATCGGAGATGGATTCTGCACAACATAAACCAACAAATGAAGTACTAAATAAATAGCCGTGTCGACGTTGCTCGCAACATGATTGCCTGGCTAGGACACGTGATGCACTTCACATAACGTACAGAAGCGTGAAATTTTCCCGCTGAAAAACACTTTCGTTTAAATGGACGTTAAGTTAACTGCATAGTGTCCATTTAAAACGTGTATGATAACCTTTAAGTTGCGTTACATTACGTAAACGATAAGTTGATCGTGTTTCTGGAAGTTCGTGATAATAATTGGAACCGTCGAAATATGTAACGGTGACTTAAATCACTTTTCCTTGGGTCTGACAGATTGGTCTTGTGATCCATTTCTGCTCGGCGGTCTGGTGTTGAGTGTGGGGTACGTTGAGGCCTTAAAGAAGGCAAGTAGGAGATATGCGTGTGTTGTGTGTTGGATAACACGCTGGTGTGAGAAAGCGGCTGAACTTTGCCAAAGAGGGGAGGGTAATAATTTCATTTTGGAACCACCCCGTGGGGCCCTTGGGTTAAGGGCAAAGGAGGAGGGCAGGGGGGGAAGGTCTTGCTTCTTTTAACATGAGATGCACATTTATCAGCCACAAGGTGGCTACAAACAATCTAAGGGTTTATTTTTTTTTAAGAAAAAAAAAGAGCCTCTTCTTTTCAGTGTAAGTTGTGTAAGTAGTTTTTTGGCTTTTTGTGAAAAAAGCAAAACAAAAACAATTTGTACAGAGATGAGTTTTTAAAAATAAAATATCAGAAAATTTAATTCGATATAAAGTATGAGGCTTCTTTTATAGTAAGTGTTTACAAAGAATATTTTTAAAAAAATACGAAAAGTATTCTTCAATGAGAAAGTGAATAAAAACATATTTGAATAACAATTATAATAATCATTGTTTTACCAAACTAAGGATAGAATAAGATTAAATTGAACAAATCACACTGTAAAACAACTTGATTGAGTTATTTAAAGCTTTCAACCCAGACCTAAGGCGGGATGGAAGGGGATGCGAGAAAAGTCAGGTATTCTTGCTATTTTTTATAGAAAACAATTTTTGTTTTGTCCAAAATAAATAAGATATTACTGCAGTAGAAACAAAGAGTTTGTTTTACTTCACGTGGTGATATCAACAGTTGTTTAATATCTGTCATGAGCGTAGCGGCATTAGACTAGACACTTTTTAAATGAAGATAAATACTTGTCATTAAATTATAGTTACACCTATGACGGATATTCAAGAACTGTTGAGGTCACCATGTGAAGACAAATTAATTATATTTTCCTACTGGCAAATGATTTAATTTATTCTAGCTTGAAAAACATTTTGATATAAAAACTGCAAGAAATACTGCCTTTATATATCACCTTTTCTACTATCCCACCTTAAGGCTCTTGTTACCAGGAAACTAAATATTACCTAGCAAGTTTCTAGTTTATCAGCAGCACTCGAAACTACACATGATTTTAAGTGGGGTTGAGTAAATATAATATAATATTTAGCACCGCGTCTTACTACCAGTTCGGGTTATACGCTGTAAGTACTAATTACTCTAATGGATTAGGAATTGGGAGGGTTGAATTAGAGGAAGTGAACCCACTTTTGCGTGGAGGGAGAGTGGAAAACCATTTAGGAAAAACCACCCCCAGTTCACCCGACCAAGATTCGAACCTCGATCTCCCCGTCCTCAGCAGTAGAGCTCAACACGACAAGCGCGTTAGCCAACTACGCCACCGAGGCGGGTGGGTTGAGTAAAGTTTGTCCCGGTCGAGTGTACTGAGAGTGGTTATTCTTAAATGGTTTTCCAAACTCTCTCCACGTAAACGAAGGTGTACCTCCTCTCAATTAAACCTTCATCAGCCATAGCACACCGGGATTATTATAATACTCGCTTTGATCGTTGGGGGTTAGCCACAAGAGATCTCCAATAAAACGCCCGCACCATTTTTAAAGTTGCTCCAACATTTTGAATTTTTTTTCGGGTGTTAAAAATTAACTTTTGGGAATTTTCTCGTCAATTACAGGCTAGAAGCTATAAGTTTGCCAAATTTCAAGTTTATAGCTCATCTGGAAGTGGGTAAACATTAATGTCAGTGAGTCTTAATTTAAAAAGTTTCTGGTCGGATTCCAAGATGCTAATGACAGATATTCAAACATTTTTGAGGTTAATATAATATCTATAAAGTTAAACTAAATGTATTTATTGAAGCAATAATTTAATATGGGCAAAAAGCTAATTTTTTGTTATAATAACTGCAAATATAATGACCTTAGCAATTTAGTGTGGTTTTATAGTAGTATAATATAATAATAATATGCGGATAACCCAAACGGGTAGTAAGACACGGTGAAATAAGAAAGTTATAAATTATATTTCTAGCTATTCCCCAGTTAATCGGCCCGTGATATGCCCGTCTATCTTATCCACACCCAGGATGGTGGGGAAGTTCATCACACGGATAGTGTACCTGACTATCTCGGGATACTTGGATCTAATCCTAACCAGTTGAATTGACCTATCAAGAGGCGAATACCAATCAGGAGCCGCTACTTACAGTACCATTTTCATAGGAAGGGTCTTATTTATAGTCTTATCTTACTACCAATCTGGGTTACACGCTTATAAACAAACCATGCTAGTTTGTTATAGATAAGGAAAGTTGAATTTAGAGGAAGTGTATCCACATTTGCGTGGAGGAATAGTGTAAAACTATTCAAGAAAATAACAAACTCACTACATCCTACCGGTATTCGAACCCCAATCTTCCCTTAATTGGCAGTATTAATTATTGCGATAGTGACGCCTTAGACCATGCGGCCAGCGAGGTGGGTGCTAGAGAAGCTACTAGATCAACTTTCACGTATTCATACATCAAATCATGGGCTATGCAGCTGCCACTTTTGATAGATAATATAAAAACCTATAGAATAAGATTAATAATATTGTAAAATATTATAAATGTTGATAACAAATATGTTAAGTGTTTTCTAAAAGGGCCTTTTAACCATAATCCTACTATAGTTGTTCTGTGAAGGTCGCCATGGAAAGGCGCCACATTCCGACATGTGCGCTGAGCTGTCTACAACTCTCTTGAAGCGTCAAACGGGTTAAATAAATTAATACAATTAATGACGGGATTTAAATAACCGCTATCCCATTTATCGGGTGTCGTTACTTGGTGCACCGGCGGAGGGGAAGCGGAACTGAAAGCGGTGGAAAGAGAGGGGGGGAGGGGAGAGTGAAATCAATCACGTAGGTGCACTGAATACTTAAATCCGCTCCCGGCTGTGAACAAAATATTTTTATCTCTTTTCGCGTAAAGGTAATTTGGGCTATGATCGATCTTTTTTACGTGACGTTTTACTACTCATTTGGGATATCTGCATTTAATCACACTGATAGTGATACTATAATGCTGAGTTGCATACCCTGTACTAATCACCAGACATTGTTAGGATAACCAAATATCCCAGGTAACGGTGAGCAGGACATGCAGAGAGAATGGGAGAAACTAGAACTGTGTTCAGGGTGACCTGGCGGTCTAAGGGTAAGGTGTCTGACTTCTGTGCTGGAGGGAGATCCAGGGTTCAATCCTAGGTCCCCGCACAGATTTATCTGATTACCAAACACTTCCCTCACCTCTGACAAGACATCTTGTGAATGTGTGGAATGCCAGGCCTCTACCGTGGTTCGGATTACACGTTAAACTGTAGGTCCTCAATTTCATCTCACAATCACCCTATCATTACACATTAGAATAAGTGCGTATAGACCGAACGGGCAGTAATACGCGGTGCTAATAATAATAATAATAATAATAATAATAATAATAATAACTGTGTTCAGGGTATTGACTGGTAAACCCAATGGGAAGAGATCATTGGGAAGACCTAGAGACAGCCGAAAGGATTACATTAGAATAGGTCTGAAAGCGATACGATGTATTGAGGTAGATTGGATAGAACTATCTCAAGATAGGTTATAGTATAATGAGGTGGACTGGATAGAACTAACTTAAGATAGGGATAGGGTATAATGAGGTGGACTGGATAGAACTAGCTCAAGACAGGAATAGGTAGCGTTCTTTTGTAAGTGCAGCAATGAACTTTCGAGATCCTAATGCCATAGAGTAGATAAGTAATAGTAAAATAATGAGTAATCCAGGATTTAAAGTAAATAAACGTGTGTAACCATTTAGGAAAAATCTTCCTTTATACACCAGTTGGGTTTCAAACCCAACCTCCCCGTCATAGACGATACATACTATACGAGTTTGACGTTTAATAAAATTTCCCTCCGATGTGGAGTATGTGGAAAATGATTAGCTCAGGTAGGATCCATTATTTTCTATATGATCTTAGTTTTCATTAAAAATTAATAAATATATTTATAATAGCAAATATTTCACAAAATGTTACTGTGTCCACATGTTACGTCATAATATTTATATTTTATTGTGTGTAACTCTTTGTTTGTCATATAATTGGTTTTATTTTTTGAATGTAGCTTAAATAATTAGTTTGGTTTCAATCTTAACTAATTTAACTGTCAATAATTATATTTATTATTATTATTATTTAGCACCGCGTCTTACTAACCGTTCGGGTTATACGCTTTAAGTACTAATTACGCTAATGGATTAGGAATTTGGAAGGTTGAATTAGAGGAAGTAAACCCGCATTTTCGTGGAGGGAGAGTGTAAAACCATTTAGGAAAAACCACCCCAGTTCACCCAACCGAGATTCGAACCTCGATCTCCCCGTCCTCAACAGTCGAGCTCAACACGACTAGCGCGTTAGCCAACTACGCCACCGAGGCGGATGTAAATAATTATAGTTAGGCGCGATAGTAGGCAGAAATTTGAACTTCGCTTAGGTTTCGAAATATTTTCATATAAGAAAACCCTTTTGCGAACAACGCCATCATGATGATTTTTTTTTTTTAATTTAATTTTGTACACGGGCGGATTTCAGAAAATATAATACGGGTAGATTCAAATTATTATGCCTGAGGGAATAATCAAGGGATACAACAGCTACTATTTATTGGCTTATAAATTCACACGTAAAAATCACATTTTTTTGTGTCTGGTCACTTTTGGCAGATAATTAAAACGCCGATGTAATAATAATATAATTGCATTTTAGCAATGTCAAAAACTAAATATACAGTACAATTCGATTTAGACAATAAGGAACTATTTTGACAGTTGTAAAAGATACTAGAACAGTTTTCATCTACCTACTGAATATATAGGCAAAGTAATGTGATCATCATCTGTCAGTGTCCAAAGATAATATCAATATATATGAAATTATACTAAGAATAAAATAGCAAAATGTCATCAATGTGGACAGCAGTAAAATATGTTCGTATTTTCTAAATGAATCATTCCTACCAAAACCTACTATCGGTTCTAATCATTCCGACATCCCAAATTACATTATACTGTTCAATTTTTTTAGTAAGGGCCTTTTAGAATATATATATATTTTTTACAGCCAAAATTGATAAAATTTTACTATTTTACTGCTATTATTTTATAGATTTTAAGCCTGTGTGAATGTTTGTAGCTTTGAATTTGATTCTGAATCTTGTCTAGGATTCGTATTCTATTTGAAATTCCTAACCTTAACATTCCTAAGGACTAGTATTGGATTCGAAATTTAAAGTTCAAATAGAACCTAGATTAGAATTCGATGGAATTTAATCCAAAATTCTTGTTCGGAAGGAAAACTATTAATAACTTTTTAAATAAATTAGTATTGATCCATTATTTGACTTGAATTATAAACTTGCAAATCTCGTAATATTTAAAATATAATCATTATTTGGACACGAATTATTGACCTTACTTGTCTTTTCTATCGAACTCAATAAAAAAATAGGACCCAAGTCGATACCTGCATGTTCTAAAAACCGATACACACAGAATGCTAAGCTAAGCCATGATTCCTCTTTTCCCTCCCGAATTCAGAGTTGTTTCTTTCTGGTCTGCTCCAGTGAAGTTTTGTTATAATGGCGTTCTCCAAAATGTATTGTTTGAGTTTAGGTAATAGTACTGAGGAAGATAAGATGCTGCGGTTATCGGTTGTTTTGAACGGCGAAGAAAATTTAGGAGGTGGACGTTTGAATTGTTCAATTAACGCTTTCATTTTAATACAAACACATTCATTAAATATTAAACCTAAACATAATATTACTTAAATACAAGCGAAACAAACTGGAAACCAAACTTCATACTTCTTTAGTTATTTTCCCCAAACCTCCACTGCGTCTGTACAACACGGAGCCCAAGCTGCGTTATGCGCATGCGCAACGTAAGATGGCTCAAGTTGGGAGATGGAAAAATTACCCGGCCAGCAATTGGAAAAAAACATAGTGGGGCATATCTTAGCTTAGCTTTCTGTGTAAATCGGACTTTAGGTGTCACATTTACAATAGACTGGCCTGTCATTGACGGGGAGATTGGGTTTCAAATCCCGGTTGGGTGTGCTGCAGGTGGCTTTTCCTAAATGGTTTTATAGCCTAACTCTCACAAGTGCGGGCACACTTCCTCTAAATTCAATCTTCCTCATCTCTACCACATTGGAGTAATTAGTAGATGACCCTATAACCTGAACGGATAGTGAGAAGTGGTGCTAAAGATAAGGAAAAGTATAAATAGTTTAGTCTTATATTTCAGTTGGATCCAAGCACATTTTATAATAAAACATTCAATTCAAGAGATTATTCGGTTTTATAGCTCTTCGATTTGAACTTTGATCTACTACCTCGTAGGGACTCTACACATAATTTCAGCGGGACGTCAAAAAGGAGATAAAGGAATCTTAATTTTCTGTCACCTCTTGTCTTAATAGCTTACTGGTATGTTTTGTGTCAGGCACCTTAAAAAAAATATGGTAAAAATTTAATTTCTCTTCTAATAAGTTCACCTTAATGTGATCAGTTAAGATGGAACGGAAGGGGATTCGTATTATGGTCAGTATCTTTGAATTATTTAGAGAAGTTTTAGTTGTTCAAAATATATAGGTGGCTTAGTCTAATTTTCCACACATATCAATCCAAAAATTTGTGAATATCTGTCATGAGGATGGTAAAATTTTAACATAAAAATTTTCTCTTAATTTAAAACGTTTCTGGTCGGATTCCAAGATGCTAATGGCAGATATTAAAACATTTTTGAGGTTAATATAATATATATAAAGTTAAACTAAATGTATTTATTGAAGCAATGATTTAATATGGGCAAAAAGGTAATTTTTTTGTTATAATAACCGCAAATATAATGACCTTAACTATTTTACGCCAGTAGCGTGTCGGCCTACTGAGCTAAGGGTCCCGGGTTCAATTCCCGACATGGCCGAATATTTATCATCATTGGAATGTGGGTTTACCCTTTCATAGTGATAAATTGACGGCCGTGGACTGGATGGTGAGCATGTCTCAGTCTTAAGTTAGGTTGTAGGCCATATGACGTTACGACAGACCTAACCAGCCGGTTGTGGGAAATATATGTCTTGAATAAAAAACTGACCCAGGCCACAGACTGGAAACAGTAATGGATGTAAAGCAAATATTGACCTTGACGTTCCTTTCTACACCACATTAAATATACAGGACTACTATAATAAGCCTGTCAGTGACAGGTGGACTAAACTTGAATAATTAGCATGTGAGTTATATTTTACATAAGTTGAAAAAACGCACCACAAATGGGTGAAAGGGTGGGGGGGATATTATCTAGTTGAACTGTTTCTCTCCCTCTCCGTAGTCTACCTTTTAAAAATTTCGCAGTGAAACCGTTATTTTAATTAATGAAAGGCTTTTAAAAATTCAGTCAGACAAAAAAATAGTAATAGATAAATTGAAAATCGAAAAATCCTGCTCTGCTATGTTGCTGTCTACATTAACGTTTTTTAAACCGTGCTCCATGGAGCCCTTGGGCCATAATTATCTCAGGCCTCCTGAGGTGATTTTAGATTATTTTAATTGGTTTGTCACACTATAAAATAGCATCAGTAATTAGAATGGCCTACTTTTTTCAAATATGAAGGACATTTGCCAAAGGCGCAGCAAGAACCTGTGATGTTTCTCCATTTGTTTTAAACTTGTGAAATTTAACTGTCGTTATTGATTGTTCATAATAGATCTATTAGTGTTAGAAATTGTGCGAGAGCTCCAGAATATATTTTTTTCTGGTAAAAGAGCTCCTTTTGTATAAAAAGTTATAATTCCCTGGTATATATTATAGGTCTAAGTATGTATAGTTACAGCTTTCTAGTTCGTCTAGAACAGTGGTTCCTAAGATTAAGGTGGCCACAGACCACTCAGCCAAAAATTGAATAAAGCGCAGACCACTCTACTCCCCCACCCCCACCCCTAGTTGACATCCTTCCTCTAGCCTAGGAACTTCAGACAACTAAGTTAAATTATTACAATTATATTAGTATTACTAAAAAATCACAAACTTTTACAATACTTTTTTTAGATAAGAAAATATGTTTGAAAAACCTGTTAGAATGTTAGATAAAATAAAAAGTAAAATTAGCTCACTGTATTTATTAATATTTTCAGTGTGATTTTTGAGCTTGAATTTGTTTCACAAATTGAGAAATTCTTGGAGTTATACTCTGGCTCAAAGCTAATCTCAATTTCATTGCTTGCATCCAGCAAATTTATTTGCTTGTTTTTGATTAAAAGTTAAGTAGAGAATCCCTGTTCACACAAAGAAGTTGTCGAAAACACCATCAGATACCGTAAGGCGGCTCACCGAATATTTGGGTATACTATCACCTTCTTACACGACTCTTCCATGTTCACACCAGAGTCAAACGAGTCCCTGAAGTTACTATCGTTTTGAAGTTCTATTACCTCTCCTCCGATTTCATCAGGAAGGTCCTCGGGATTGACACTGAAAGGATTTCGAATTAGTTTCTTAATGACTTCACTTTCATTTTTTCCATATTATGGAAAATAACGTGTGAATTTGTCCTTGAGTGTTAGTAAGTGACACAAACACGTTATGTTGGACCTCATCTGGACGGTAGCCTAGTTCTTATCGTCAACAAGGGCTTTCAACGTCGGAAATGCTCAATAGTTTCTCTCTTGAAAGTTGTCAATCCACAGATCAATTTTGCGCATAAATGCTCGAAGTTTGTCTTCAAACACAAAAATGTTGGCGACACATTGCAACTTTTCATTTTCAGAATCCTGTAGTAAAAATTTAGGTGATTAAAATGGGAGAAAATATCCACAAGATAGGCCAGTTGTATCTCAAATTTTGCTTGTTTTTGGGTGGGCACTTTGACTCGCGGACCACTCCCGAGGCTCTCACGGACCACCGGCTGGGAAACACTGATCCAAGGCCTTCTACAGGACGTGGGAATACACACACAAATTAGAAAATTATATAATGTCGATAAGAGCTTTAGTTTTTATAAAATCCTAAACTTTTATATTAGGGGTGTGCAAAGTCCATTTTTTCAATTATAAGCGAACTCGAATCAAATATAAAATATTCTCGAAGCCGAATATAAGTTCTAATATTTTTATTTTATTTGTTTTATGCTTGAAAAATATAATATTGAGGATCTTATTTTATGCGCTAAAATTACTTGGAAAATGTTTTATTGCACAATTGTTTGTAATATTTCGTGTTACTTTGACAAATCAAGGTTATCATCATAACATGAAATTGCATTTCTTTAGATTTTTTTCCCTATAAATATTAATTTATAACGTACAAAACATCAGAATGGCAGTAATTTAAAATAAATAAAGCATTTTAGTTGTCAATATTTTTTATTGGTGATGCCTCGACGCGAAGTCGAAGCTGATGTTTGTTTCGAAGTTTCTCATACCCCTATTTTCTCCAAGTTTAAATAGTTTCAGCGTGCTATATACATCCAAACAGTTAACCATGAATGTCTGTATATTGTCTCTTGTCGGGGTTAATATGTTTCATATGTAGATTTGAACCACTTAATGAGACTCATGTCTGGTGATTATATCTTGACGATGACTGTACAGCTTAGTTTGCGTGTGTAGAATTTCTGCCTTACCTTAGGGAAGAGTGGGGGTGGGGGGGAGAGGACGAGCCTGAACGCATTATTACGATTTCCCTGGAGCCAAATCAATCTGGAGAGCCTCATAAAAACATTACTTTCGATGCACAGCCTTGCAAACAGATTTCATTCCTTGGAAGTCTGCCTATACTATATACATTTTAAGCTCGTTTTAGTAGGTGATATATATATATATATATATATATATAT